>LLCD01000505.1:0-17857 GCA_001414355.1 Hymenoscyphus salicellus
ACTTTAACCTTAATAAAGAGAAGTTCGTAGATAACTATAACTCGTGTCCTATCTTTGTAATCTCCTATCTTAGTAGAGTAGTATTAGAATAGATATAACTATACTATAAAGACTTCTTTACCTATAAAAGTAGAGATAGATCTATAGACATTATATAGCTTATATTTAAGTTATAGGTGTAATAGACGTGCTTCTAGACATTCGGGAACAAACAACACTCTATTCTCAGAATAATAGATGAAGAAGAAAGTTAGGTACAGGAGGTGATGCTACATTTATCCAGAACTTGAAACACCTGCGTCACCACGTGATAACACGGGACGTAGCTGACATGTGACACAGCTAGCAGATCCGTCACAGAATTAGACTTAAAGGGAAAGTACTTTGAAGTTGTAAGTTATAAGACGCTAATGTAACCTTGTTATTCTTGCTGCTTTGCTTGTCGTTGCTGTTGTTGGTTTGTTTATATAGAAAGTAAATACACGCTGTGAATATATAGGAAGAAGTGAAAATGGACGAAATAATATTCACCCATCCCCTGTACTTGAGTTTTCGCTTTGTCTCTTCAGACATCTAGAATTTCACAGAATAGTCTCATAATCTCAGCTGTTAAACTACAATACTCAAAGTTAATGACAAAGAGTTGTGGTGTATATAGTACCATGCACTCATCTTTGAACAATAGATTAATTCATTAATCTCCCACAAAGAAATGTATATTCAACCTCTATCCCACAATCTCAAACTACAATTTAAATACGCTAATTCAATTCAAGCCCTCTTCACCGAAAAAGTATTCGGCGTAAAAACTCCCTCCGGATCCGCCTTAGCTCTGATACTCTTCAACTTGTCATACTTCTCCTTCGAATCATAATAAGCACCCCAAACCTTATCCAAATCATACTCCCCATGACTCCCCCAAAGTACCCTCATATCCGTCTTACAAAACTTCCCATTCGCCCCAATGCCCTCGGCAAGATTAACGTCATGCCAATCCTCCGCAACCTGTTTATGACCCTTATCATAAAAGCAATCCACCGTCGCGCAAATAGTGCTATCCCTCCAGCTATGACTCGTCCCATTCCCCTTATTCCTCGTAAATGCACTACTCTTGCCACCAAAATTCTGGAACTGGGCTGAGATCCAGAGTTTGTTCTTCTCGGGCTTGATGACACCATCGAGACGCTCGACCATCCAGTCTACCCAGCCATCGGCGGCGAGAGTTTTCGAATCGGTGACTTGTGTGGATTTTATGTAGGGGTGGTTGAATTCTCGCACGTTGCGGAAGATCCATTGAGATGTAAGTTCAGACATGGGTTTTGTTTCGGGTGGAGAGGAGAAGAGACTTCTTTCTCTGATGCGATCGAACCATGCCATGTCTGGCTTATCCTCTTTGGAAAAGGGGACCCATTGGGCATAGACGATTATGGATCTTGGGTAGACGGGGATCCCATCTTTGCCGAAGATTTCAGGGTGTTCGTCTTTCATTTTTCGGTCGGCTTCGGGGAACCAGTCGAGGAGTTCGAAAGATGAGGAGAGGACTGAGATGCAGAAGTCGTAATTACCCGGGAAATTCTCATTATCTGACATCTCGACGAGCTGATTCAAGAGTCGCTTGAGGGTATCCGGGTCATAGAGGAAAATGGATTTCAGGCCCCGTGCTCCAACGTAATCCTCGTCTCGATAGGCTTTCACGGTGAAATGTGTGATGACGCCCAAATTCCCCGGACTTCCACCCATTAGACCATAGAAAAGATCAGGGTCATTTTTGGGGGTGACTTCCTTAAAATTCCCCTCATGGTCGACAATTTCCACACTCACAACTTGGTCGCCGAATAATCCGAAACTACGACCAAGTTGTCCCCAACCCCCAGTCTGAACGTGACCACCAAGATGGACATTTACACACTGCCCGTGTGGGACAAAGAGTTTATTCTCTCCCAGGTAGACGTTGAATTCTCCAAGTGCCCAAGATACACTGGTGCGGACATATGTCTGGTTATCCGCTCTGAAAATCCGTCGATCATCTGGACCACGGAATGTGTTCTTGATATCGATTTGAATATTGGGGGCGACTGTCGAGGAGGCACCCGAGTATTGATGACCACCAGTGCGGATTGCTACGGCCACCCTTTGCGATTTGGCGTAGAGAATGGTCGTAGCAATATCCTTCTTGTCAAGTGGGTAAACGATGAGTGCTGGTTTGATCCGATTCTCGTTGACATAACTGGAGTAGGCGTACTGATATTGACGCTGAGAATATTCGCTCGCGTCAATTGTGAATTGCTGACCACTTAAACCCTGGATGGTCACCATCTGGTTGGTTTTAATGATGCTGCTGCTCTTGAAAGTAACCCATCCTTTCAGCGTTGATAAAATGGACCCCATCTTGTTGAATTTGCTCATTGAAACCTACCTTTTCCGTCAGTGGTGAGGGGGGGGTCAATGAGAAGATTATATACTGCTCGTATTTGAGATTATGTTTCAGCAAGCCTCACAAGGTGGGACCCTAATCATATATTCCCATGGCTTGGAGCTGAGATGCATCCGCGCCACTTTTGTGTTACAATGTCAGATTGCTTCGCAATTTTCCTTGTTGGAAAACATCATATCTGACCATAAGCAAGGCTGTGAGATACCTGTGACCTGTGGCTTACCGGTCGGAGCCACCGGGAATAGCTGAACGAGATGAGTTCGTAATTAATATCCTGTGGGTGATCAATGTTGTGGTCGGCGAGAGGGGAGCTGGAGATGTTAAGCCACTCGCTTAGACATCGACATGGCAATTGCGTGTCGCTGAGACACATACAAAATCGAGAATGACACACAGGATGTCCTTGCTTACACCAACACGAATTCACATTCCAGACTGGCAAGGCTGAAAAATAAATGCTTGCCATTCAGATGACAGACCACCTGATGCACAGTCATCAAGACCGCCCTTCGTACGAAGTAGGCACTCAGTATCAGCCTGGTAGAAGAGGTCACACAAGGGTATGGTACATATATTACTCGGCATAGGTCTGGTACAAATAGAAGTGTGCTTTCATACCCTAAGAGCCGAGGCTCAAGGGTGTATCTGTAGTGTAACCACCAGGGCAGTTACTATATATTTTGTTAAGTAGGAGAAGTGGCCATTGCTCAGAGAATACCTGCTTTCATAAATAAGGTGCGAAAGGGTCAGGACAATTCTCCGAGACCTTTAGAAGAATAGGGAAACTGATTGCTCAATTGTCCTAGTGCTTTCGTATGATGGGTTGGAATTGTGTAAGAGTTTCGAGGGTAATGGTTTGGGGGGTGCACTCAGAGTAAAGCTCGGGATTCTTACATACTGGTGAAAGGATAGTGCCAAGATAGCTAGACTAAAACAAAAGTGGCATAGACACAAGAACCGGAGAATAAAAGTAAGGCATGCTTATGTTAATTTGCTATGAAGCCACTAAGCCACAAAATGGATGATGAACGCTGGAAACAGAGCAAATCCAATTTGGAAGCCAAAATTCCAAATCAGTATGGATTCTTCTGAAGAGTCCTGCGGTAAATTGGGCAAAAACAAATCGAAACCAACGCAAAATCAAACATAGCTGGTATTCAATACCAAGAGACATGGACTTTTATCGCTATTCCCGTAAAATCAACGTCGGGCGTCGTTCAAACCCACCCACCGATGTTTCTCTAGTTCTATACCACACTTTTTAAGCTGCGAATTGTATTGCATTGCGACGCGACAAATACACATCCACGGTACTTGATCCGGGATATCAGACGAGCCCCTGGGGCCCGGCCTGAGACGACCTGAGAGCACCACAATCCTTTCAATCAATTTTGGCATGGCCCCCTTCATGGATATATGTTTACTAGCCACATCTCCCTTAAACGGGGGCTTAAAAAAGAAAATATTTTGTAATGCCAATCTGCGAACGTGTTCTATGCCATTACTCTGAAGGAACATGAGAAAGTGGTTTTCCCTGGAGTCCTCATCCCGTAGTTTCTCCAAAACAAGGTATATGATATCGAGTTCGGGATTGAAGTACGTTTGGAATGTGGGCTTCTGGTATTGAAGGCAAAGAGCGCGCGACTCTCGGCAGGTTCGGAGGAAGGGGGAGGTTGGTTGGTTGGAAAGGAATTTTGATGTTTGGCTTGGGGTTCTTCGTTGAGTTATGGTGTGGATGTGGGGTCGATGAAGTTCGGGCGCCACAGCAAGCTCCCAGATGAGGGAGCGAATTTCAGGTGGAAGCTTGGAAAATAGAGTAAAGGTCGCGTTGGCATACCAGCCCCCGACTTGCTTCTCCTCCAATGTTTCCCTGCGCAAGGAGAGGCTTTCTCTAGCCATGGAGGAGAACAACTTTTCGTTGAGTCCAAGCTCGCGGCTGAAGCGGCGGGTTTCCTGGGCGATAACCTCTCCATCGTGAGGGTGCCAAGCGCATGGAACCCATGAAGAGATAGCACAGCGGTTGATATGGATACTCTTCTTTTCCATCTCTGGAGTCGGGATTGATTCTCTGGATAGGATCAGTGTTGCTGACGAAATTGAGGCATCCATCGGGGATATGTAATTCCGGTCGTCTCACCAACCACAACTTGCCTCCCCTCCTCGCAGGTTGATCAAATAACCCAGTAAAGACTTTTTTCGGTGGATTATCCACTTGATCTGTCAATGATTGTTAGCTCCATGATCCACAGATTCTGGAAGCGTGCTTCGTAAACTTACCTGATAAAACAACACCCAAAAACGCATGATTTCTTCTTTGGGTAGGATTCCCGTAGGAACTTGAATTAGGCCTACTAAAAGAATAATTGAAACACACTTTTGGATAACTACACGATTCATTTCATATAAGTTTTAGATAATTCATTTCATATAATATAATTAGTATAAATTCATGAAACTTTCATGAATTTTCATATAAACTCTCCGGGCCGGATTAATAGATTATGCGGGTCACGTGGTAGCCTAAAATAGTAGTTTTTATTTCCCCCTAAGAAAGACCCTTTAGTATAATGGTAGAACTTTTCTTTCCCTTTCTTCTCTGAAGATTACGCTAAAGCTACTACGAGACAACTAAAATACATAAAATATATGAAGTTTCATGAAACTCTTGTATTTATTTATTTCATTTCAGCTAATGCACGAAAATAAATTAAGCCTGTAATTCATTTCAATTATTATTGTTTCATGAAATTTCACGATTTCAAGTTCAATTAGGAGCTCTAACTTGGATAGCCAGCAAACAAAAAAGCCCACAAGAAGGTATACAGAAAAATAGAGTCCCTCAACCCATTTGGCGTACATCACAACCAAAAAGAACGGACTCCAGAGCCACGACCGCGAGGATTTTGAAGATTTGAGTCGACAGAGTTTGGCGCTAGGTGGTCGTCATCGTTCCTTCCTTTCTTGCAAGATGGCTTGGTCTCGTGAGTTCGGGAAGAATTGCTCGTCGTTATTGGTGGTATTGATCAGTCTGGCAAGAAGGGAAGGAGTGACCCAAGAGCCAGAGTCAGACGGGAGGAAGCTGCGAACTTCAAAACCACTCCGCCAGGGACATTTCTTCTGGTGGTTATTCTTAATTGATCTTTAACCCGGTCATGAACTCTGCTACCGTCAAAACTCCCCCGGCAGCTGGTCTAAATTTGTTGATCGGGAGCTTGAAGTCAACCTCTCCTCTCCCAAGATCTATCTTCGTTCTCAACCCCTCAATGCTGGAGAGATTTCCACTGAGGTACTCAATCTCTTCATCTTATTCCCCAAATTTCCAACAGAAGATACGAGAATACCGGGTAACCAAAGGTAGAATAAATCTTGAACCACATGTTTCTACAATTTACCAGTCCTCGGATATATCACTTCTCGGTAAGTGCAAGTTCCTATCTCGTCGCACCACTTAAAAGCAACTGGAAAAAACGAAATAGCGAAGAGAAATAAGTCAACAAGGAACTTGAACCGAAGGAAAGGGTGCTAATCTCGTGAAGTGGGTTAGCAAGTGCTCGAAAGTCGTTCCTTCCCTTCCGTCCCGATGTTCCTCAAAGATACCGCATGTTCTTTCTTTTTCCCCTCCCAAGCACGGTTGGGTTTGAGGTAGGTCTGCCCTAGGTGGGCCGAGAACACCTGGTCGACACGCTTTGAGGTCGCTCTTTCCTTCCCTGGACACAACAACAAAGTCGGTTGAGTTTTGGGACACCACTCAGATTTTCTTCAAGTACACTGTTTCACCAAAACAGATTTCTGGCTGCAAGTTAATCAAGTCCGTTTGCAGGCTTGTACATACACCATGGCAACAATCCCATTTTCTTCAGTTCTTACTCTTCCACGTGACTGTCGCCCTCTTGACAATCCCGGCAATGGCATGGTGACTACGATTATGAAGAGCATAGTGAGTATTCCCGGAAATTTCTACAAGATATTTCACAAGATGTGACTATTGGTAGGCATCCTACAAATAGCCGGGACTTTCTGCAACATATTCTCGAAAATTTTATTCTCATTTCATCCGTGTCGCTTTCTCCTCTGTGTGTTAAGTATAATAAGTAAACGAGTAATACTGATATACATGATATCTAGCTGAAACCCAGTAAGAACTCGGGGGACAATAACTTAAAAGATGCAGGCCAGAAGAAGTTCTCGCTGCAACCCTTGTCGCGAAAATTCCCACTTGAATAGCTCAAACTAATACATATGAATCTATGGCAACAAATCACCCAGACGATCTTCTCAACATAACTACTTACGTCTTTGAAATATTTCGTATTAAATAGCAACCTAGCAAGCCACTCTGAATCCCCACAATTTGGCCTATAATTTGCACCAGTGCTTTGTAAATGGGTTTATCGCTAAGGGTAATTCTCATGAACACTGCCACTCAAAGGTTGCTTCTTTTGCTGTTGATCATCATAACGGCTACCGTTCTTTCGAATAGCGTAACAGCTGTACGTGAAATTATTCGCTCCTCTCGGATACCTATGGATTGATGTCCAATTGGCCAAGTGGGGTGTTGGTCCGAAGTCAACCCACAAACTTTACACGATGACCACCCGACCACGATATTGTGTCTGATGGTTGAGGATCGCCGACGAGATCCCAGATCTAGGTCTTACTTGGATCTACGCACTGAAAGTCTCATTCGCTAAACAACCCCAAAATATCCTAACAACCCGAACAAGTTCATTGGTAATAGTATGCCGAGCGACTCCCCGAATTCATCATATTAACATGATTCGAAGAAGAGAATAAAGCAAATACAACTTAACCGCCTACGCTTACACTTTTCCCATCTCAGAACCACTAGCATATCAAGATATC
Organism: Hymenoscyphus salicellus; assembly: GCA_001414355.1. Classification (NCBI taxonomy): domain Eukaryota; kingdom Fungi; phylum Ascomycota; class Leotiomycetes; order Helotiales; family Helotiaceae; genus Hymenoscyphus; species Hymenoscyphus salicellus. Next base: position 7,298 of record LLCD01000505.1, read on the forward strand.
ACGTAGCAGAGAAAAGAGCTATGATGACTTATTTCCTTTACTCTAACGAGCGCATATGCTCATGCGACGAAAATCCAGGTATCATATAAGACAAACAACCATTTTTTTTGTTTTTCTTTTTCTTTGATATTCCTCCACACCCTGAAAAATCTCCCCAGACAGAATCACCAACACCGCCAAAAAATGAAACCACATTTCCTGCAAAGAAGTCCGCACAGCAAACTCCAGTATGAGCCCCAAGCAACATCAATACACCCCCACAAACATGCTCCAAAAGAGCCATAATAAAAGCAAGATTCAACTCATCGCTGCAATACACTTCAAGAACCTCCCTGCGCGCTTCTACTGGTTACATCGTCATTCAGGTTGTCTCCGTTCAAAAGACCAGCCACAACCTCCAAAACATCCTTCCTCGCCTCCTCCATCTCTAAATCCTCAGCCGAAGCCAAAGAGGTTTTTTCCTGAGAAGCTGCGCCACCCGATGGCTGTGATTGAACTTGTTTGAATGCTGTACTTCAGAGGGCAAGAGTAAAAGACTTGAATTCCTTGCCTTCTCTCTACAAGATCAGAAGGCACACATATATACAACTTTGCAATAACCATTCCCACATCCATTTACTGTGAAAAACTCTTTCCTGCCGGCATGCCCGACGGGCATACCAATATCTCTTAAGTGGCTTGATATAACAGATATCACCGTACCTATCAATAGAACTGATTGAACAAGATCCACATTTGCCATTTCCTCACCGGATATCATACCCGATTCGCTCGCGTCTTCCTCTTCCATCGACTCGGCAACGCCATCCAACATCTCGTCGGAAAAATAACTTGCGCCTTACTCATCCATCCAATCGTCAATACCATCCGACATGTGGTCTTGTTACAGCATGGATGACCGACTACCTTCGCCAGAATTACGCTCTACTCCTAGTATTATAGGGTCGTCGTCCGCCTCGATGTCGAAGACGAGCAAGCGATGCTATACTATACAGTCACCAAGGGTTCGGTGTAGGAAATGCTGCTCTTAGATATCCTCCCAGGTCATACCTTCGAGGCGAGCATCTACAAGTAAGTTATTCTCTTGTCCAGTCCATGGCTCCGAATCTAGAACTGGCGTGTTTTCCTCTTCTTCGTACCCCATCTCCTCTCGGTACTCCATCTCCTCTCGAGGTTCTTGCTCCTCTTCCGACTCATCATCTCTATCACGGGAAGAGACCTCCTTAGATCTGTCCTTCGACTGATTTGTCAACTTCCAATACCGGGCAACACAATCAATAAAGTCTTTGTAGAAAAAGAGCTCTTAGTGTATGGTCTCCGAGGACATGCCCATGCGACGAGCATTAAGAAGCAGTCTCTCCTCGGCAGTATCCCAGCTATTTGTCCATCTTTGTTCTTTGATATTCGAAATGGGATCTCATTTTGCCTCGAGCGGAGGGTCATCAATTGTTTCGTCCGAGTCGACAGCTTCTGGCATAGGTGCGAGATTTCAATTTTAGCTCGTACCAGCGTGACCAGCATTACGGACTAGCAAAGATACAAGATGTCGATGTTGGCTCATACTAGCATTACTAGCGATAGAAACTGGAACAGGTGCAAGATTTCGACCTGGGTTCAAAATACAGTTAGCACGCTTCTTGGCATCGTCCCGCGCGAGGATTTCCTTTCTTTGCCCTTGATATGATCGGTGTACCATGATGTAATGGAACCATAGGTTCTCTTAGGGAAGAACTCTTGCAATATTTGTTTCCATGGCTTTCTATTCTTTCTGGCACAAATCATAGTTGCATCATCCTTATTAGTAAATCGAATTCTCCTCGTTGGTTTGTTCCAATGCCGGGACTGGACCGGATTGGGTTTACTTCCTCATCAGAGCTGTATCTTAGGTGCTGTGAGTTGGCATCTTGCCCGTGTCTGGTTCGAAGCGTCGTTTCGCCATCACCCAAGTTATCGTCATCTGAGTTGTGTTCGACTCTCTTTGACGCTCGTGAGTACGCATTTTTCTTGGTTTTGGTTTGAACTGTAAGTTCGTCATCATCGAGGTTATAGTCATCCAAGTTGTATTCAAGGGCTTCTTCTTCCATTCCTGTTGTTTCGTCATCTCCGAAGTTATCGTCATCCGACTTGTATTCGACTCCCATCGACATCTCAGGAGCTTCTTGTTTAGTTCCTGTTCTCTCAAGACGGGAATGTTTAACACGAAGAGCTATGACGGTTTTATCCGGAAAGAGCTGTTCTCGGATATCCTCCTAATCAATACCATCGCGCCGGGCTTCCAAAAGCTCTCGCTCGTCGGCAGCGGACCAAGTTTTGTCCCAGGAAGAGAACTTCTGAAGAACCTCTTGCTTTTGCCTTTCCCTTGTTTGCCAGTTTCTCAGTGGCGGTCCAAGCTGACTTACTTCCATGTAACTTTCGAATTCGCTTCTTGGATCTTGGGAATTAGGCTTTTGCGGTGGGGATGTCTTGCTCTGTGCGAGAAGTAAGCATTGCTCTGCGAAAGGACATCTTACGACTACGACTAGCTGTGGAGAAAAATATAGAAAGGTAAAAGAATAAGAAATATTGTTTTGAAAGATGGTAGGGACCTTTGGAAATGTCCTGGACTATCTATAGTATCACAGAGCAGTGAGCGAATCACTTACGCCGTGTAGATTCGCCATCAGTTCCCCAACCACCCTCCATATCTTCTCGCTCATTAACCTTGGCATCATTCTTCTCTAGAAAACCCGCAAAAGGATCTAGAAACCGGTATAATGCAGCCTTTTCGTACGAATCCATTGCACTGTTTTCAATGTCGTCCTGCTGGATATTCAAGAGAGCTTCTCCATCTATTGTATCTTCGGAATCGTGAAGATATGAGACGAGGTCAAATAGGAAGACTGCATCGGAAACATCGGAATCAGGCATGGGAATCTCGAAAGTTTTCATCCATGACATGGTTTTCTCAGCGCTCCAGCTGCTCACGATCGCAGTTGTAAGCATTGGATTGTCAGGCGGGATATAGCCCTCGAGACTACCAGTCGAAGAATGTGGAGACGCCCTGCCATTCGTTTGGTGCTGCACTTGAAACGTGGCTGGCTTGTACGGAGGATTTCTTGCGATGGAGGTCCAGTGGATTTGCCTATTATCCATTAGTATCATAGAATCGTGAAGATGTGAAGCAACACTAAGAAAAAGGTGCGAAGGGAATAACTAGATTGTCTAATAATAGACCTACACGACTTACCTTTGAGTGAAGATGAACAGCAGTAGCAATGGATCCAACGTCCTCTTTCTGGTGTTTCTCTCTTGGTCTGGCTACATCGTTTCGTGTCTCGACCGCCTTTCTGGAAGGTCTTCTTTGTCGTTTTAAAACTGGTGAACCTGAAGTGTTATCTGATTGCTTAAGGCCAATGTCGCCATCGTCGTTATCATCCGACTCCAATTTCCAGAATGCACCCTTCACCAATATGGATTGGGGTGGGGGTTTTCGAGGCTCTCCAGAATACTAACCCAAATTTGATTTCTTTTCTTGGTTGCTTCCTTCGTCCAACCTTCTCCGTCTTTAATATTTTTCGGCCACTCTCTGTGAGGATCGTCCATGCAGTTCTTGTACATGAAATTTACCACTTTGGCGAGGCAATCCACCGTCCATGCATAAACAACCTTGTCGCCTGGGGCTCGCTGCTTTCGTACGACTTGCCAATCAATGATGGGCCAAAACTGAGCAAGGGCGTGGAATGCCGCTGAGTCGAGTCGTGCTTGCTGCCAGAAGAACTCTCTACATTGTGCTCAGGCCTCTGCGATATCCACCTCGTTCTGATGGGCTTTGTGGATAGGATAGCTTTGATTTGACGCCAGCGGGGAATGATGTTGTTTCTGCACAATTTTCGTCAAGAGCTCGAGATTCCACGAGTTTGTAGTTTCTCTGAGCTTCTTGATCCACTCGTCTTCGGTCCAAAGCTGATAGACCTGCTCACCTGGGGCATATGGCGCGACGTCGTCAGGTAGAATGCTGTGGTTTGCGAAGTGAAGGACTCTGAGAATGGACTTGGCGCCTTGCCACAACAGATCGCGTGCGGCCTTCTTCTCGAGGTTGGCTGGATTCCAGACGACGTATGCGCGTTTATCGAAGTGCCAGATCAACGTGCCCGACAATGACTTCTTGAAGAGTCTGAAATTACCGAGCGTTCTCTACTGGCGCGACACGTCTGCTGGCGTGGTGGTCGAGGTCGAGGCTATTTGGAAAGGTAAGTCACAATCTAATGGATTGCGAGAGGAGGGCAAATTGCTTACCTTGGTCTTGGTGTGTTGGGTGCAGGTGCTCTCCTGCAGCTCGCTTGCGCTTGTTTGCACTTCTGCGCATCTCGAGTCCATGTTGGCATGCGCGTCCAACAGGAAGCTTGGGAGGTTGAAGTTCGCGTTATCTTCAGCAGATTTCACACGAGTTCAAAATTTTTGGGGTTGTAGTGGGCTGCTCTTTTCTTGTTCAGGTTATATGTAGTCAGTCGCCACTTTAATTAAGCAACACTGCCTGGCCTATAATACCCCTGCCACCATTAATTTGACTGACGCCTTATAATTCACCTTGCTTTATACATTCGACTCTCTTTGCTGCAACTCTTTTGAATAGCTATTACTGTTTGTTCCACCTTCCTAGGGCACTCCAAATAAGTTCGCCTAAGCATTTGGAACCTTTTGAGACTATAATCCAGGTGCGAAGTAGATCTATTGATCCATACCAAAGCCGTCTCTCGGGGTATCGTCAAGTTCTCAGCCCTCTTCTCGCGGCATTCACTCACAACGCCTAGCCCGCTTCTCGGCCTTGCCTACGCCGAATATGTATTCACTGGGTAGCTCAAGGTGTTCTAATTGCTACGAGTAAGGAAATACTATCGTCTACCGAGCAACAACTAGGGCATGCGATACTCTCAGTGCGGGACTTCCCCCAGAAGTTCCCCATATTTGTAGCAAGTTACGCAAATGCAAGAGAGTAGAGGATCGGGAAAGGGAACTTGCTTCTGTCGAGGACTCTTGAGGAGACTCTGGCGTTGTTGACTTTCTTGGCAATTGTGTGCCTCTATCGCTCTTGCCGGACTTAAGAAGCGTTTCGTACCATCTGGGTAGTCCCGCCTGGGGAGAATTTCTCGAGGAAGCGCTACCCTAGCCTACATCAGCAATTATCACTCGCTCCTACTTTTTGCCATCCAGTGGACTGACAACAAAGAGAGTAGTAGCATAGGTACACATACTTTAGTTCTCTGCTATTTTGCATGCCTTGCTGCACTCCAGCCACCCCAATACCTCTTGTCTCTTGCGACCAACTTTTTTATTGGCTCAATTATGAAGTCTCTTTAATCTTGATCTCAATCAGTTACAAAGACCATATCCCCAAAGTGACTTGTACATACTTGAAGAAACCCCCATAAGCCAATAACCAGAAATATTGGTCCTAATGGGATTTTGAACATACATGAATACCTCACACCTGTCTCTTGCAATTGACCCGGACTCTGAAGTAAAATTAACAGATAACAGATATCAAAACAGTAACCGTAATTGTTTTATAGCGTAGAGCACAGGAGATGAGGTGGTTGGTTTAAGTCAAGAAAAGAGCGACCTCACCTCTGAGAGTAGAGAAGACGAAGATGCAGGTAATTGCAAGTCAAAAAATCACAGGCCTTGCCTTCCCATCTACTTCTCGTCATTATTGATTGGCCGAGGTCATCGAGAAGGAACGATCTCAACCTTGAGGCCGACCAGGTCAAAACCTAGAATAGACCCACCTGCAGTTAACAAGACGACCCTTCCCCTCTAACTACTTCCCTCTACGTCTTCAAGGGAAGGAGCACCTCCCTCAAATCCCCACATGCAATTTCAGAATCCAGAGGAAGGAGCATTTCAAAACACGCTACAAATAACAAAAAAGTAAAGCAAACCCAAAACTGCAAGGAGTGGAGAGAAGAGACCACAAAATGCCATTCCCATGATCAGATACCTAGAATCTTCTACTCCACCACTACGCAAAAACCACCCACACTACACCCAAAAACATCCAAAAAAGATGCCCAACCCATTCAACTCCCAAATAACCTTTCCTACATTGACCCATCGCTCGTATCGAAAAAAAAAAGGTGGTTTGGTAGTCAAGGAAAACAAAGCCATGATAAAATACAAGCCTCAACAACAAGAAAAATACATTCCTTCCATAGAACCCCTTTTTACGGATTTCTTGATTGGTGTCTAAAAAAAAAGCAGCCGAAGAGAAACAAGGTGCGCTCAAAAAGAAGACCAAGATCACCGCTCAAACTCCAAAACCTTATCCATCGATGAAGCCCCACTAACACTCCTCCCCCGACGACCAGCGTCCTCCGCCGGCGCAAGAGAAGATCCCCCCTTAACAACCTTCGTAACCCCCTCCGCGCCCCTAATACTCATAGCCTCCGCATCCGCACCCTCAAGCAAATCACGATCCTCAGACCGTACACTCCTCCTCTCAGCATCCGCATCAGAAACACGAGGTCCAATATAGACTTCTTCCTCTTCCTCTTCTTCCTCGGGTCTGTTGACGGCGTTCTTCTCCATTTCCTTCTGTGCCTCGTCCATACGTCGCTTGACCTCGGCGGCGACACGCATTCCGTCTGTAACGATGTTATCCAGTACACCACGGAGACCTTTACTGGGGGGTACGACGCCTGCTGTGCTTCCGCCTACACCGACTGGTACCGCAGAGGCAGCGGCACGACCGAATCCGATATTTGAGAAGGTTGTGAGTGATGATGTTTGAGCAGCTGGGCCGGATGGAGCCATTTTATCTGAGAGGCGGAAAGAAGCTGGGAATGAGGATTCAAAAAACTGTTCCAAGATTTCGTCTGCTAGTACGACCATTCTGAATGTCGGTAAGGTAATGTGAAGTGGTTTTGATGGATCAAGAGCTGCATTTGCGGCTTCAGCCTGGGCCACGGAAGCACTTCGTCCAGCTGGTCTGCCGACTGCCTTTTGCGGGGAAGGAGGTCCACTCCCGAGACCAGTAGGCTTCTTCCCTCGTTTAGGTGATTTAGGGGACGAAGGTCCAAGATCCAGCAAATCTTCTTCTTCATCGCTATCCTCACCAATTCCAAAAGCGTTGTCATCGACATCTCCATTAGTGGTGGACTTTTCTTCTTCTTCGTGATTTTGTGGGTGGTCTGGGTCTGCATATTCAAAGCAGCGTCTGATAAAAGCACTGACACTGCTTAAGAATCGTTCGTTGGTGTTTCCTTGAAGTTCATCTGCTTGACCGCCATTTCCTGCCTCATATTCGCTCATACCAACCATCGAGCTCGAGGGTGTCAATGATCCTTCCAAACCTCGACGAGACAAAAAGAGGAGCGCTTCCGATATCCGCAAAATGCCTTCTCGATCAACCTTGCCATCTCCATCGTCATCGTAAAGCTCGAAAAAGTATGTAATGCTGCCCATGATATCGCCTTTTCCCTTTATCTGTGCAAGTCCTGTGACAACATTCTGGAGCGTGAGCGCTGAATTACAGTCAACATCCCAGCGACGGAATAGTCGTTGCATGAATTCGTGATCGGCTGGCTCTGGGTTCCCATAGCCCCATGGGGATAACGAAGCATCTCTTCGTTTGACACTATTGCCGAAATACGAGTGCTTAGGATTTTCCGAACCATTGTCTTTTTCAGACGGCGACGGAGAATCTGTAATTGCCCATCTTGCCATCCCAGAGAGAAACTCCCTAAATCCATCATAATCCATCAACGTAGGACTAGGCCCCAATCCAACTCGCCCCCTCTCGATAATTTGATTTTCAGAGAGTCCCTGAACAATTTCGGTGGCTCTGGCTCTACCTGCCTTGGCCTTTCGTTCGGTCTCTTCAAGGATCATCTGGCTTCGCATTTGACGCTCATACAACACACCGAAAAATCTATCGTACAGGGCTCCCAGTTCATCAACGCTTAAGCGTTTGCTGTCTGGTCCAAGATTCCGTATCGAGGTTCGCTTTGCAAAACTTTCTATGCTGTTCAAAACACTGTCCTTGTGTTTGTTTCGTTGTTCCGTGATACTGCTTTGGGTAATGCCCGAAAATTCCTTGAATGCGACGACCATCAATTCTTGAAAGCGAGTCACTGCCCGTAATTTGGCATTTTCTGATTTAGGATGTGCTGATTCGTCGAGTTTGGAGAAATATCCCTTCAAGACCGAAATGAAAGCCCCGTCGTCAGAAGCATCTAAAAGTTCCTCTCCATTAATTCGTAAAATGGCCAATCCAACCTGGAATAAGACCTTGGGACCTTCTAAAAAGAAAACATCTAGAACGCGAAATGCAAAGACCAGTGGCATGGAGTTAATATACAGTGATAGAAACCATGGCAAAGAAACGACGGAAAGTTGGACATCATGCTTAATCAAGTGGTCCCAAAGGATTGGCATTGTCTTCTCGACCAGGGATTCAAAGACCCGTTGATCAAGCAATGTGCCGTACATGGTTTGTGAATAATATCCGGGAAGTAGTCTGTCGCAAAGTGTAGATAGCAAGAAAAATGCCTGGGTCTCAGACATGTATATGAGCAACGCGGCAACCACAATGTTCATGGCTTGACAGTAACCAACTTCCTCGTTAGTCCAACTGTACGCTGTGAGGACTCTTCGTAGTCGGCCAATACCTTCCTGGCTTTGGAAACCAGGATATTCAGGAAGACTTCGGTTGAGATCTTTCTCGATTTCATCAATTGCAAGAGAGTCACGGCCCTCATACTTCTTCAAGGTCTCTGCAAATAAGAGGGGGTTCTCTAAACGCAGGAATAATGACCCCGATGTTTGTTCCCATATTTCTCCTCGCAGTCGATTTGGGAGACCGACTCGAATAAGCTTGTGGAAGGTGGGCTGTCGAATCAAGGTCACGTTGCGTCCATAATCTCGCAGGTATTCTCCCCAGAGTCTCATCTTGCTTCTATCCCGCAGCTTCTTTGCGTCCCCGGGATACCGAAACATCATACCCAGTCCTGCATCTGGGGGAGTGGCTTCCTTTCTGTCGCCCTGAAGCAAGTATTCCGAGTAGCATTCCGAAACCACTCTTTTCAGCTTGGCCACCTCGCCCACCCCCGATTTGAGACCCCTCTTCAGCCCATCGCAGAAACGCTCGCAAGCCTGCCGTGTGCCCGCAAGCTGTATCGTGATCTTCTGTACCAACACCGGTGATTTCGAAGATTCGTTTGAGGAGTTGCTATTCAGGCCATTCCAGGTGGTGATTGCTAGAGCAAACTGCAACACTTTGGTTAGCATCAGGCAAGGCTAAAGGGGCTGACCGAGCAGCATACTTGGTAGCTCTGGCTATGTAGCCTCTCAACACGCCGTATCGCACATAGTGGCAAGGTAAACCCGTTTCCCCCAGGTCCTGCTCCATGTGTCTGTCCCGTAAATCCAGAAGAGGTGCTTGTGCTTGCCGTCTGGAGAAAGCTCGTAGGTTGGGTTGAGAAGCATAGGTAAGACTCGCTCAAGTGTAGCTTTCCCGCATAATGATATCCACGATCCCGATCCTTCTCCTTCTCTCCTTGTGTTGCGTTTGGCGAGTATGCGACCGGCGGAGAGATGGTAAGCTCTGCTGTGATCTCTTGCAGAGGGGTTTGAGAATCTGGCAGTCTGAACTGGTGGCGGAAGAGGGTGGATTTGGCAGGATTCCGGTCGGATGCGGATATATTCAGAGCTTGGGTGGGATCAATGAACGATTGGGCCTTTTGCACAAGGCTGGAGAGGTTGAACATTGTTCATGATTCTGCTGCAACAGCGTAGTAGCAGTAGCAATGTCGTAATGGTTCGTATCCTTCTCCAAGGGAGTTCAAGGCTTCGTGCCCTCACTGTCTCAATGCGACGGGGATGTCAGCCGCGAGGATGTCCCGCTAGAGCCAACAAGTCAACCGACCAATCACACAAAGCCATTTTCAGACCCCTTTACCCCAAGTGAATTGAAAATAATTTTGAAACTTTGGCACTAAAAATAGAAACTTCTTTAGTTGTGAGTTTTTGAAATTCTTCAAGGGTCTCTTTCTCGCCATCAACATTTGTCCTCGGTGACATTGGCAGGGCGGTCGCAACCTCTGCGCGAGAAGCGAGTATTACTCTAGGAACATTTCATAAACCTTTTACTCAAGTAAAACTCGTGAAATTGCGCGTATTGCTCTAAAGGAATGAGGAGAATCAAACCGTCTAGTTCGCATTCTCCGAGGTTTTCTGCAGCAATGCTTTTAATTGTCTAAAATTGTTTCGTACAAGAAGTAGGTGTTCGGAGTAATGCCTACTTCTCTTACAAGCTGGTACAGCTCAATATATATTCGCGTAATTCAGGACTGTTTCCATTCTAATACCTTCGTAACTCGTGGCATTTTCCATCTGCGTTGATTTGTCGAAGGAATAGTCGAGTAGCGTGATAAGCTTGTTATTCTTAGATATTCCGTATTCGTCTATATTTTAGTAGTAATTATATAAAAGATACTAAAATCCTACTAGTAAGCCTTTAATATTATGCTAGGACTACTTTTATTCATTCATTTGATCTACTTCCTTATTTGCTCTACTTATAGC
>LLCD01000506.1:0-17809 GCA_001414355.1 Hymenoscyphus salicellus
CCCCAAAGAAGAATCACTCTCCACCCCCCCAAAAATACTATTCGCGGGATTCACAACAACCCCCCCAAACGCCCGTTGTTCAATCAACACCTTCCTCCCCTCCTCAACATTCCTTCCCTGCCCATCAAGTGGGTAACAGTACAAAAGTTTCTTCCCCGCATCGCCTCCATGTCTATCCACCGTCACCGTAACCGGGTAAGGAAAGGATCCAGGTTGTGAGTAATCATGGCCTGGATCCTTGTTTAAATCCCCAGTTGGATGTGTGGAGTTAAGTAATTGCGCGGTGCCGTTACGACGTGTCCATATTTGAACGAGGAGGCGTGTTTGTGTCCATGTACAGCGGAAGGAGGCTTGTGATGTTGGGGCGCCGCCGGGGAGGTCGAGGGGGGAGGGGAAGATGGAGCGGTCGTAGTAAGTGTAGAATCCGTAATGTTCAGTTGGTAAACCACGGTCATACAACCTAATAGGTTGTTGACTTGGTAACGTCAGAAGATTTGCAGGAGCCGCCGTGCCATCTGGGTTTGTGGATGGTGGTGGGATGAGTTTATCAAGATCCGGGAATGGATCGCTGGTGTTATCTGATTGTCGAGAAACCAAAGAAGACAAAGCTCGTTTCGTGAGGTTGGATTTTTCGGGTTGGAGAAGGGAGATGTAGAATGGTGTTGGCTCTCCAGCCTTTTGAGCGGAGACGATTCCATCAGTTGTGTTTCCGAGGAAGAAGTTTTCTGCGAAGGAAGGCGGTACAGGTGAGGGAATAATGCTAATCGCCCTCCTCGCTTTCCCCAACATCCCCCTGACAAATTGCCCAGCAGAAACTGCATTCCCACCCAGAGCCCGAGTAGGGAGTTTCGGATTCCCAGTAACGTTAGCGAACGTAGCATTCGTCTCCGTACTATTATCCCACAGAATATTAAACAAAAAATTCGGCTGATTACTCCCATTAGGCCTCACATCCCCCTGAACCTCCTTCGGTAAATCACAACTCCACATCGCAGCCGGTGCAATACACCCCGTATTAGCAACCGTATTCCCCGGCGCAACAACCGTACTCAACCCCGCAAAGATCGGCGGGAACCCTGTCAAATTCACCCACTGACTGGGCTCAATCCCGGGATTGCTCTTTCGATGAAGTTGCGTCGCCAAAACAATAGCCAGGATAATCATCAACAAAAATCCAAGGATAAGACAGAAGTAACAACGTCTCTTTTTCCGTCCCTCGGCACCTTTACGTCCAGCGCATCCTCGCTTTGGAAAACATCCCCGACCACGCCAGAGACCTCCTGCTTTGTCGGCTGCGGCGTCTTCTTTTTCGTGGCGGCGGCGTTTGGCTTCAGCCTTCTTGGCTTTCTTTGCCTTCGTTGGTGGGGGTTCGAAATATGCTGCTGTGACGGGTCCGTTACCTCTGGGAGGTAGTTGTGACGGATAAGAAGAGTTTAAGTTCATTGGTGCACGAGTTGGTGCTGGTGTTAAAGGGACATTATCCATTTGAACTGCTCCAGGACCCGCCATGGCATTTTGCATTCCTGGTGTTATGGGACCTGGGGACATTGGTTGTTCCATGGCATGACCTGGTGGGAAGACGGCTCTATAACGAGGAACTCGGGATTGGGGAGGTGAGTATGCTGGGGGAGGAGAATCTGACGATGGAGACTCATGTGTATGGTTGTTGACGATTATAGTTTGGGGTTGCTGTGACTGTTGCATTACAACTACAGGCGCAGGCGGCACCACTTCTCTTCTGGAGGAGATGGAAGATTCAGGTCGGATGAATGGATTGTTGCTCTGCAAAGCTCTCGAGTTATTTTCCACAGGCGATATTGGGATATCCCTATCATTTGAACCAGGACCTGAGGAAGGGAAATTCGATACTGGACTCTCCAAGTGACGTGGAGAGCTTGGAGCATCGCCAGAGAAAACAAATGGTACGGTGACTGCAGAAGCCTGTACTTTGTGTCCCGATTTTCTATCAACAGGGGACACTGAAGATTTCGAATCATTTGGCTCCACATTCCACCAGGAGTCTGACTGCATGGTTGTAGATGTTGCCGGTGTGAGTGGGGAGAATTGCTTTTCCCATGTTTTTCCGTCCCTTTCAGCCTCGTGGGCAGCAGCAGCGGCAATTGCAAGGTTAGGAAGGGTGGGAGGTTGTTGTTGTTGAGGATCCCTCGTCATGGATGCAAATGTATTCGATCGAGTTAGAAATGGCGTTGTGATATAGTTCCACCATCCCTTTGAATGTCGACGTTGGGTGCCTGGTGTAGCAACATTTCCAATTTTTGAGCCGTCAGATACTGAAACTCCACGAGTAGTCCTGACAATGATAGGGCTCACGTCTTCCTCAAAGATGGTGCATGAGGAAACCACACGCGAACTGAAACTCTCATCTTCCCAAACTGTTCCGTCCTCGGTGTCCGGAGAGAAGCAGCTCTTCTGTGCTGCAATTCGCTGTTGCTCTTCTTTGAGGACCGCAGTTGGAACTTTTGGCACGGGAGGAGCAGCTCTATGCTGATCAGTGCTGGCTTGTGAGTAGAAACTCGAAGTGGCTGAAGGTTTCTGTCCATTATACAAGCTGCCCTCGTCGAATGGTGACCAAGTAGATCCTTCATTGGCGGGTGTGATGACAATGGTTGGAGTTTCCGGTACCTGCATGTTTGGCGTTCGATGTTGGTAACTTCGGACGATATTCGAGGTTTCCGAAGAAGCTGTCTGAGGACTTATTGGGTGCATCGAGACATCTCGAGAAGGAATGGAGAGTCCGATAAATATGGGTCGATCACTTGGTGATAGATCATCGTATGGGTCGTGTGGTGTAGGTGCGAGAGTTGCCTGTGTGGTAGCAGGTACAGGCACAGGAACAGCGGCTGGTTCTTTATTTTTCAACGATTTCCAAAATCCGCCCGTCTTTTGTTTTGGCCCGCCATTCAGTGCATCGAGGGCGGCTAAATCAACAAAACACCCAGGCTGTGTATTGTGTTTTGGAGCTTGAGATTGTGCCGGTGCTGGGTTCCTCGCAGAGAAATCCGTCACCACTTTTATTCCTGCCTTCGCATTTTGTTTTCTCTGCCTCCCTCTTGATTTGTGTCGAATTGGTTTGTGGACAGAGTATCGTTTGTCTGCTTTTCGGGTGTTGTTTCGATTCAAGGGTTTCACGTTCGATCCGCCATTGCTTTCGGGCAACTTTGAGGATTTCGGTTTCGTTGGCCGGGTAGACTCTCCATCATCCCACCACTCGTAAGCATCGCTATCGCTATCGTCGCCGTCAAAGGGTGTATCGAAAGGATTGGTTGCCGGTCCTGCCGAAGGACCTTTCGAGGTGCCATTGGACTTTGCGGTCGTGCCAATTACGGCAGACATATTTGTATTGGGAAATATCCAGAAAGCGAGAATTGATATCTAAAACTGATCGACTTGATGAGTACTGATCGATGACTTGAAAATGGTTGCAGCTGTTGTAACTTTGCAAAGTTTGCGAGTGATTGGAAATAGGTAGCTTGTTGGTTGGATTTTCCGACGCAACGAGGGAAGGAATGACCGGAGTGGCTGCACAATGGCAAGTATGAGTCCAAAATGTCTAAGAAAATTCTAAAAATGGTACAAGTTGACAAAGGAAAACTATTGTGTCGAGCCCGGTATTGTGGTGGGAACAATAGGCGGGGTGACAATAGGATGGTGATTTTCGAGCAACAATAGTAAAGACAATGGTAAAGACCGTGACTTGGGATGTAGCAGCAACAAAGACACAAGGAAAAGAGAAGAGAAGAGTACGTGTATGAGAAAACGGATGAAACGAAAAATACATGGCCAGACGGTCATGTATATGGTCGACGAGCCTTGTACGCTCATTTGAAGCTCCATCTGCCTGAACCTGGATGGCGACGTCGAGGGCACAGCATTACCAGCCTGTTTTGCAGGCCATGGGACAATTCTCATTCGACGACAGTCGCAGATGGAGACATTACGGCCTCGGATTGAGGTTGTGCCCATCGTCTTTGGCTGGACATTGTTGCAAATACGCGCCCACGAAAAAGCGTGCAGGCACAGTTTATTGGCGGGCGCTTGGAGAATCGAGATTCGACCAGCCGGGGCCAATGAGGTGGATGGTCATTGAAGCATCGCGATTGGAAAAGGCCGATGGTGGAAAAAGAAGCTCGAAAGGATTCAGATCAACCGGGTTGGCAGAGGAATCAAGTGATTGGCATGATTCATGAATCTGCTCATTTTGGGTGTGGTGTTGGTGTTTGTTTCTGTTGTGAGGAGTGAGGCACAAACCTAGCGGGGAAAGATCGGGGGTGAGTGTTGGAATTGATGCCTTTACTGTGCTTCCTGTGCCTCAGGCTTCATTCTGCCACAAGCTCACCGCTTTCTTTGACGCTTTCGCTCTAGTCTCTTTTGAAGTGCCCCCCTTTTTCTGAAGCTTGAAATTGCCGCCACGAATTTCGCGGGCTGTAGTCATGATAAGCTTAATTTATTACCCATTTTTTCACTGTTGGGCTTTACAGAGTCGGTACTCTACGTAAAACAGTCCATCAATTTCAGTATTCCTTTCAGGCCTGTCAGGCCTTTCAGGCCAGATTAGGAGATGCTTGCAAGTGTATTCAAAAGCCCGGAGTATCAAGTGCAAAAGAACGACTTCCCTTCCCCTTTAGGCCACTTACCTTGAGAAGCCTTCCGTATGGCCACACCACTTATGCAGGCAGCCGTGGAATGCAGCTATTCGTATGCACGAGAGCCAGTAAGTGGAATATCTATTATCGACTGATATCAATTGGACTTCTTAGCTGTTGTGGTGATGCATGAGACTAACTCTAGCAGCCAAGCTAACTCAGGGGATGGATCCTGTCTAAAGCAAATCGTGGGGGTAAGTCTAGACACTGAGTCTAGAAACTAGCCTAAACCAAACACTACTCATTTCGAAATCACTGGCAATTATTGAAGTCTTCAAAATTTTCAAGCTTGACCCAATTCCCCATAAGACAGCTCCCAACTTTTCCTTATCAGACGGAAATGAGACCCCACAAGCCGTGGAGGTACACATCAGACTGTACAACTCCGCCAAGCTCTAGATTCTTCTCCAACACCCAAGAATCAGCGTTGGGAATAAGTCGTGAGGCCATCACGAGATAGATAAATAGCTTCAATTGCCGCATGTCGTGATCATCTAATCATCTCCCGTCTTTTCCAGCCAAC
Organism: Hymenoscyphus salicellus; assembly: GCA_001414355.1. NCBI lineage: Eukaryota > Fungi > Ascomycota > Leotiomycetes > Helotiales > Helotiaceae > Hymenoscyphus > Hymenoscyphus salicellus. Next base: position 5,188 of record LLCD01000506.1, read on the forward strand.
ACGAGGCTGATAAGGGGTTTGCGATCAAGCGAGTAAGATAGTCCTATCAAAATGCTGATGCTGACTTGGGTGAGATGAAAGCGGAAACGACTGGCAACTCCAAATTGACAGTGACCCGCCAAGACAAAACCACAGATTGCCTTTAGATTTTCCCCCTCATCCTTCTGTTTCTGTCGTTTGGTAAAAGCTCTTCCGTTCATCCATTATCCTCGAAATAATCGTCGTATCTAGCTCTCTTACTAAAGCTCTCCCAACTGGCTCCGGCTGACACCAAAACGAGATCGCTGCCCCCCCCGTGGAAAGGCCGTCGCCAAGCCTTGTCGACAATTACTGTGTCCGTTCCCAAACACGAACTTTCTGATCGCAGAAGCAAAAGGCCATCGCAGCATTTCTCGCAATCCTGCATTGGATCTGTTGCAGAGCCTCCGCTGACTGTTCGCATCCGCGCATACACGACAGACCGACCACCCACCCACACGAGAACGAAGCGAATCGAGTTCGCTGCTCTTCGGAGAGTCCCCTTCAGCTCAACCATTTTCATACCAGAAGGTCTGAGAGCCCTCTGGTATTTCAGCTCCTCGTCCTGGCGTCCTTAACTCCCACCTCTTTTTCTTCTGCTGGCGGGTCGTTCTCTCACCGACGACGTCGCTCCTCCGCAGCGAGCTCAGGCATCCCCGCCAGTCTTAATACCCACGAGTCCTCTGGAATCGATTCCGAGACCTCGCCATCGCGAAACAACGTCACCATCCTGCCTCCTATCCCTGGTACGCCCAATATTCCTATGACGCTGTCGCGCAGTCCATCTCCTCGACCAGGAGGTGGATGGGCAAGCCCAGGGCTCAGTAGCCCCTATATCGATGTCAGTGGACGATCAAGTCCGGCCGCAGGTTATCGCGGTTCCAATGGCGGTTCGTCCGTAACTTGGGAATCTGCCAAGGCAAAGAGTGAAGGTGTCAATGGTTACCCGTCATTTTCTACACAGAATAATGGTTTTTTCAATCGTCACTACAGATCCATCTCGAACAGCTTGCCCAGATTCAATGGCGGATCCGAGAAGAGCTATGCGGAAAAGGAGAAGCTGGGGAGAGGCCGGTGGTCGCCAGCAGATGGAGGTAAATTGGCACGGCTGCGAATTATGGCCCTAAATACTTCACGAAAAACGCGGATGCGGTTGTTGGCAATTTTGGCTTTCATTGTAATGATCATTCTATTTTACACAACACGTAAGATTCCCGAATCCTATGCTCACCCAAAGCTCATCTGACCAAATATAGCTTTGCATTACTACTGGCGAAGGAATAAATATTTAGGAGGTGGGAAAAAGTTTGTAATAATACTTGCCGCTAATCAAGGAGGTGGTGTAATGGAGTGGAAGGGTCCCCGAGAATGGGCCATTGAACGCGATAGTGTACGAAATAAACGAAAGTATGCCAATAGATGGGGATATGAGTTGGAAATTGTCGACATGAGCACCAAGAAGAGATATGCTCATGAATGGAGAGAAAGTTGGGAGAAGGTCGACACCATTCGAAATTGCTTGAGAAAGTATCCTGATGCTGAATGGTATGCGAATCCCCTCTTTCATAATTTATTTTGCTAACAGGTTCTAGGTTCTGGTGGATGGATCTCAACACTTTCGTCATGGAACCTTCCTACTCTCTCCAATCGCACATCTTCAATAGTCTCAGCGCAAACACCTACCGCGACATCAACGAATATAACCCCCTTAATATCACCCACCCCTTCCCATCGGCTCACCTCGACGCCGAAGCTCGAAGCCCTGTTGGAGATGGAAAAAAGGACTCCATTAACCTGGTTGTTCCCCAAGATTGTTCTGGCTTCAACCTCGGATCCTTCTTCATCAAACGAAGCGCATGGACCGATAGATTACTCGACGTCTGGTGGGACCCAGTAGGCTACGAACAAAAGCACATGGAATGGGAACACAAAGAGCAAGACGCCCTAGAATTCCTCTACACCAACCAACCCTGGGTCAGACCACACACAGCCTTCATCCCACAACGCTCCATCAACAGTTTCCCACCCGGAGCCTGTTCCGAGAATGGCAACGACACTCGAATCCATTACAACGAGAAGGACCGCGATTTCGTTGTGAATATGGCGGGGTGCGAGTGGGGACGTGATTGTTGGGGGGAGATGTACAATTACCGTGAACTGAGCAATTTCTTGAATCGCAATCCGTGGGAGCTGTTTAAGGAGGAGTTTGTTGCTGTTATTTGGTTCAAGATTACGGGGCATAAGGTTAAGTTATAGGGGAGGAAGGAAATACATAATTGCGCAAGATTTTTGATGCTTTTTTTCTCGAATGCACCGTATCTGGAATACCCCGACCTTCTTTTTGATAGTCGCCTGAGTGGAGTTGCCTGGCTTTGCATTCTTTTCTTCTGTTCTGTTTTGGTTTTCTGCACTTATTGCGGAGGAGTTCTTTTTCTTCTTCTTACATTGAGGGGGGGTTTTTTCGGTACGCAAGAGATGTATAGGCAGGCTCATTAGATGGATTGGCATGTATCATATGACGACAATGTTGAAAATACTTCACCGGAGGGGTCCCATTTCATGATTGACTTACGTGACGCATCTCAGCGTGAGAAGCAAGCAGAAAAACAGGTGATCAAAGTCGGCCGAGGCTAGAGTTGGAAAGAGTCATAAACTTTTGTCCCAGGACGAGAGAAAATTCATTTTTGAAAGGAGTCAGACGTTACGAGTCGCAGGCAGACAAACAGCTGATCCAAGTCGGTCGAGGCTTAGGAGGCTCGAGAATGGAAAAAGGGTCAAAAGGGTTAACCTTTATATAAACTTTTGCGAGGCAGATGAGGAAAGTCTCCTTTTTGTTTTCGGAAGGAAGTCGGATGTTGCGTGTTCAGAAGAAATAGGCGCATGTTTTATGCAGATGGTTCGAAGATAGTTGTCTTGTTTCAAGGAGGTGATCCGTAGACCAAGCGATTGTGCTCGCTTATTTGGACGATGGTGTTGGGCCAATCACGGGGATGTTTCGATCTGGTGGGGTGGTGATCTCAAACGGGTTTGGGTGGGAGAGAGTTAACCTCAGACTTTGCGAAATGGGGGGTTTTAATCAACAACGAATGTCTCTCCGCCAGTTGATGGGGGTTAAGATGGGGGATGCTAAGCTTGTGGGTTGGGGAGGGCGCTTTGCACGAGGGTGGCCGTTGAAGAGGCGTGTATCCCGCAGCCACTCCGTCGCCATTAAACTCGTTCATCTCATTCTTTCGAAGCCACGCGAGCGAGGCGGAGGCTGATCAAGTGCACCTATCCCGACCTTCTGGGAGAAATCTAGCCTTCTGAATGTCTGTGAGAGGTCTCATAGGATGGATGGAGGGGTGGTGGGGTAGAGTTGAGGTTTGGAGCTATGGCCTAACATTTGACTCCTTACTCACAGACCTGGGCGCGCAAGCTCCGGGATCCTTTTTTCTCTGGAAGGTTGCGTCCATATATCTTCCCTTTGTTTCCTGTTTTGTTTTGTTTCTTTGTTGAGAATAGTTTCATTTCTATGTTCGTTGGTTTTTCTTCGCGGCTTCCCTTCGCTTCTTCTTGCTATTGGGTGCTTGAACAATAGGAAGGATAAAGACATTATTGGTTTTGCGACAATAGGAAATTCACAATCCGGGTGATACCTATTCTTGGAAATCTCTTTCAAGTTGCGAGCAAGTTTCTCAATAGACAGCATCATTGTTGTTATCATTCATTGTCATTGTACGCTGTCATTTATTCACAACGAAGTCAAGCTTTATCATTTCTGCCCTCGCTCTTTCGAACTTTTTACGAGCTTTGGTCTCAACAATAGACGTATCACGATTACGAATATCTACAACGAATTTCATTGCCTTTCTACGATTCTATTCTACACTATCATTCAAGATGCACACCTCATTCCTTTTCGCATCCACGCTTTGCGTAGCCGGTCTCGCAAACGCAGCATACACAATCAAAAATTCCTTCAACTCCTCGAATTTCTTCGACGGCTTCACATTCTTCTCAGGCGCCGACCCAACCAATGGTTTCGTCGCCTACCAAACCGCCCAGAGCTCCAACAACAGCGGTCTCGCAGGTTACAGCGAGGGAGCCGCTTATCTGGGCGTGGATTCTACTACGGTAAATCCTACCGGTGGACGGCAATCTGTCCGCTTGGAGAGTAAGGATAGGTGGACGAAGGGCCTTTTTATCGCGGATATCAAGCACATGCCAGGCAATGCATGTGGTGTCTGGCCAGCTTTTGTAAGTTCCCTTTTTGTTTTTGCATTCCCCTCCCCAATGTGAATGATACTAATAATTTGATAGTGGACCTTTGGCGAACCCTGGCCAACAAAAGGCGAAATCGATATCCTCGAAGGCGTAAACCTCCAATCCAACAATTCAGTAACGCTCCATACATCACCAGGCTGCACCATGTCTCCAACCGGCTCCGACCCTCTTTCTGTCCTCCAATCCGGCGACTGCACAGGCGATGGAAACGCCGGTTGTTCCTCCCACTCCAATAAACCCGGAACCTACGGTGACGACTTCAACGCCCGCGGTGGAGGAATTTACGCCATGGAATGGACATCAGACGCTATCTCCGTATACTTCTTCCCTCGTTCTGCCATTCCCGCCGATGTCTTGGGTGCCAACCCTGATCCTAAGACTTGGGGAAATCCAATGGCCAAGTTTAGTGGGGGAGGATGTCCGATTGACAAGTATTTCTCGGAGCACAAGATGATTTTCAATACTGCCTTCTGTGGAGACTGGGCTGGGAAAAGCTGGGATGCGGAGCCGAAGTGTAAGGCTTTGGCGCCGAGCTGTAATGCTTATGTTGGGCAGAACCCGGGGGCTTTTTCGGAGGCTTATTGGTTGATTAATTCGGTGAAGGTTTTCCAGGATGGAGGGGCGAAGAAGAGGGGTGTGAGCTTTCAGAGTTAATTTTGACCTTCTATTTTTCCTTTTTCCTTGATGAGGGGGAGGGGCTAGATGTCTTTTCTTTTTTCCCCTATTCTTCGTTTCTTGCTCGCGAGCGAGCGGGGTCATCCGACCCAGTTTTGGACCTTCTTTTCATTCTTTCCTTTTCGATTGTCTTTGGCGCAAACTAGGAGTTTGTCAGAGATACCTACTTTTATAGATTTCGTTGGAGTTTACGGTACACCGGTGTATCGATGGCGTTTCTGTACATCCTGCTAGTGTCTGCTCTTGCCAAAATTTGGGAATGGATGGGAGGATGAGATACCCTGGGTTATATGATTTTAGATTTTTGTGAAAGGTGATTTTATTTGGGATTGAATTCGGGTTTTCTTGGAGTGTGAGTTTGATATGGAGAGGATATAATTTTATTCAAGTTTGAGCGTGATTGCACATATTTTTGCTTGAATGAAGTCAATAACATAGGTGACCCAAAAAACCTTCGAATCGCTAAGGTGGAGCAGCCGGAGGAGGACTGCCAAACATAAATCGAACTCGTTGAGCAAGATACTCAGCGTGAGCTCTGTCTTCACGAGCTTTCGCTTCAAGCCGCTGGTCACCTCTCAACTTCTCAATTCTGGCTTCCTCACGTTTATGTCTTTCTTCTTCCAGGAGATCAGAATCATCTATACTCTTCACTCCCGTTTGCACGCCGGAAGCAGCTTCCAAGTCTGATGCACCGTCCTTCTTCAGCATGGTCGAAAACTTTGTTCCCGCTTTCTGAATTATCTTTTCTCCGACCCCAAGCCAGGCGATTGTCCCAAGATCAAGATTGGCAGCGTCTACCAAGCTGAAATCAAATAAATTGGCATGTTTTGTGTAGATATCGGCTTCGTATAAGAGATCGTCGCCTAATATTACATCGACTCGAAGGTTTTCGCGGACCTCAAACTTCGCCTCGATGAAGTACCCAGGAGCCTCTCCAAAAGTGACCTTTGCTCTGATTCTCCCAAGAGTATTTTGTTTCTCACCGTTGGCAAAATGTACTTGTCCGGCAACAGTCCGATCAACCCATGGTGTGATTTCGTTGGCAAACGATGAGGATATGACGTTGACTTCTGATCCAGTGTCTGGCAAGGAGTATGTTAAAGTGCTGTCTAGATAGCATGGCAGCCTCTCCTGAGTAGTACCAAGCCACCTCACCAGTGGTAGAGTTATTGGGCCATTAATTGGAACTGTCTTTAAGCGATGCTTGAATTTGTCAAAGGTCTTTGTTTCACGGAGAAATCTTCGCCCAATGATTATTGGGGTTATGAGTTTGTCGAAAACGAAAAACTCGCAGGTTTTCCCTGTCTCCTCTTCTCCTGGAAATCCCCATATTGTCAGGACTTTTCCCGAGGATTCCAAGTACTGTCCGGCAAGTGGCAGCTCAAAGCTTAAGGCTTCCTCGCCATGGAATATATTGCACTTGAGGGATCTCGCCTGACTTGCACTCATCATGTTACTTGTAGCGCCAGAATCTGCGCACGCTTCAAAAGACTCCCCATTCAACACAATCGGCAGTGTTTTTTTATGTCGCTTAATGTTCTGCCTCTGTGGTGGGATTAGTCTTTCGGTAGACTTTAACTTTTGAGAAGGAAGTAAAAATGGCTGGATTGCTGTCGTTTTCATCCTGTCCGCTTGATCCTTTGCGACTATTCAGGATTTCAAGTTAGTCAATAGTGCTTTGCGGGAATGGAAGAAAAACATAAGGTTCTGCTGCATATTAAACTCACCTATTCCGTTAGTTCTTTTGGGAAATGGGGGCCGAGATTCTCGTATCACTGGCATGCCACTAGCCGGTTCATTCTCATGGTATTTGTGATGTCTATTGATTCTATTGTAGGGTCGAGATACTTCTGTAGGCCCATAACATTGTCGTGCATGATGTGTTTTAGAATCCCGATAATCTATCCTAACCTGTTAGACTCCCGGACTAAGGAAAGCAAGCCCAACATACCTGCTTGGGTGGCTGATCACTCAGCCTCCCATCGCTTTGTGTCTGCTTTCAAATCTGATATCATTGACTATTATCAATAATCAGTACCGGCTTAAGAGTTTGGGAAATTCCTACAAAGTATTACCGAATTGAGAGCTGTGTCTGCGTGAATAAAGTAACCTTCGCAAAACTTTCCGGTTTGAGGATTCTGTGACGGTTGGTCCTTGGTTTATTTACCCAAAGACATTTTAATGCGATCACTCACCTCATAAGAGCCTTGCCGAATACTGGCATTGTTTCCTACATAACGACGCATATCGGCAGAAATGACATCCTTATCGGTGCCATTGGTAGGGACGAAATACTCCTCCATAGGGGGAGATGATAGAGGACGATCTCTTTCGTTATATTTGGTGATCTCATTCTGGACAAGAAGTAGTGATGCATCCACCAGGCGGCTTCTCGGGCGTGTGACTTTTCGACCATCTCTAACTTGTGGTTCATGAAAAGGGGCGGCTAAAAGAGTTGCTGCCTTCAACCTCCTCCTCCAAATGCCATCACAAATTCCCACTTTGGTCTAGTTTTGATCACTTGCATAAATGCAAGGATTATGGAATATTAAGGAGACCGACTACCGGTAAAATGCCTCCCCCTTCTGTGTATGAGTGGATATCTATGGTAGAATATGTAAATATAAATAATAAAAAACAGACAGCCAACATTGAATTCGGAAACTCAAGCGTCCTCTTTCCTCCTCACTACGCGATATCAAGGAGTTTAATAGTCGCGGAACAACCTGTTTTACTGAAGTTGTCTCTGGAAAGTTGACCATCGTCGTCTTTAAAGTCTGCCGTAGCTCAGATACATGATAATCTTTTACCGTCGTTCGAGCCTGCGACTAATATTAGCCCTGATACTCTCACTAAATGTCCCCAAAAGCCTTGCTTGGACAACATTAATTCATATAAACTCTCATGGGAACCTCATAAAAAGGCATTTCGTCCCTGACGGCACCTTTCCCCAATATCGGAATGACTTCACCAGATCAAACAATTAACGGATACCCCTCGCTCGCGTCCTTCATTGCAAGCGATAAAGACCACTCCGCATCAATCTACCGAAGCCATCGAAGATTAACATCTCGAAACCTTCTTTACCTTGAAGTCGAACTCACTGAATTAGAGTCACAACTGGATGAACTTGACAAATACGATTTGACTGGTAACTTCGAGGATAAAAAGATTGCACGGTCGTAGGAGGCACTGCGAAAGAGTAAGAAGGAGGGGCATAAAGAGAGAGTACGACTTATTTATAAGATTCGAAAGAAGACAAAAGAATTTCGTGAGTTAGACAAACCATATGTTGGCGTTGGGTGAGAAGAAGACTGATGGCTTTAGACGAAGCGATTATCCTTGAAGAAGCAGTTGCAAAACTAGGGCGTCCTCATCGTAGCACTGTCCAAGCCCTTGAAAATTGGACAAAACGATTGGGTCCATCGATATTAACTAACCAAGGGGCTGAAAGCCTCCGTGACGAGAATGACCTGATAGTTCTTAAGACACCACCTGACCAGGATTGGCTGATCCGATTCGTGAGACGACATCTAAGGGTCTTTTTTCTCGTTGATGTACCCTGTCTACAGACTAGTCAAGTTTATGAAACACATTAACAGATTCCAGGAAGATGGCTACCAAGGAGACGTAGCGTATATATCCGAAGCAAAGATCACGCGTGCTGTTAATTTGTTCAGCATGTTTATTACAGCTCTACTCTTGATATGTGCCACTGTCAATATGTATTTGGTTCAAAACCCAAACACTGTTTTGGGATGAATTGGAGGCTACACTGCTGTTTTTGCGCTGAGCCTTGGGATATTGACAAATGCGAGGAGAGCTGAGCTATACGGATCAACTGCGGCGTAAGTATTGTCGCCTTAGGCTTTGAAGCTTCCGAAATAATATGCGTGAAGATATGCAGCTGTCCTGGTTGTGTTTGTTAGTGGAGATTTAGCTTCTCCTAAGAGGTCATGAATCGGGAGGAATTATTTAAATTCAACTATTGACAGCACCGCCTGAGTTCACGTCCTCCCCCAGCCACTACGTCCATCTATGATCACCAAGTACTTTACTCAAATCAACTTGCAATTTTCCTCCACATTTCCCAAAGCTCTCTCTAATTCTGCCACCAAATCCACATCCTCCTTATCGCCATGCTTCCAACATCTCAAATCTTCATTCGCGATTCCTCACTCCTTGACTCGTTCCAAAACCTTCCTGCCATGGATTTTCCAGTATTTCTGATCGATGTTCTGCCAAATGCTAAAGTTATTGATGTTGCTGTCGGCGAAACTTTTAGAGGTGGATGGTTCCATAAAAAGGAAAGCGAGCATAGCATATCGTACAGTAAGGCATTGAAGATTACGTTTTTCGAATGTCGAGGTAAATTTGAAGGATCGAAGATTCGCCACTGTTTCAATTTGCTCCAAAAGTGACGATCCCGGGGTTAGAACTAAAGAAGAAACTCTGGAGTTTGACGTTAGAAAAAGGGGTTGAAGAAATATTGTTTTGGGGGGAGACTCACTTTCTCTGGTAAGTGACATGAAATTACTAAATCTCGGGAATAACTTATGCGTCGAAGTGCATTTAAAATGTAGGAGTTCTCTTGGTCAGTTTGGGGAGAGGTAACAATCAAATCTAAATAACAGATGTCAGCATGCAAAGTTCAACTTCGAGTCTGTAATGACAGCTTCAAGGATCCATACGTAAATAAGCCTCCTTCAAGTGGACCATTTGACCCAACGACCAACAAACTCATCGCATCTGGTCTTTCTCTCGACACCATGACAAACACCCCTTTCTCCAAACCAATGACTAACCCTACGAGCTCTTTATAAATTTCTCTTAATTCCTCTGAGCTTATCCCATCTTTCGCCAAACTATCCGCAAAATAATGGCCTTCCAATACGGAATTTGAAAAATATACGTTGTTTTTGCACAGTAAGTAGCCCAAGGCTCTTTTGACGGAGAATCGAGGACCTCGAGAATTTCAGGTGATTTTGCCACTAATTTTTCTTTGAGTTTCAAAATAGCTCGACAAACCTTGGGACATATGTGCCAAAATGATAGCGCTTCTAGTTTTTGGTTGGGGGAGTGGGAAGCATCGAAACAGATGCTTTGCTTCTCTCCTAGATCGAAAAGTGCGGATGCTTTTCTAAAGAGACCTTTGCAAGCGACAGCAATATATTCCGTCCACTATCCTATGATTCCTCTCTCAGTCTCGAAAAGCATCTCGCCATTGTCACCCTTGGCAAATTGTTTCTCAAGAGGGCCAAAACCTGGACTCTTCCCTTTCCAATCCCATCTATCAATAACAAGCGTAACCAACCCATTCTCAACAAGCGCTTTGAGAAATTCTAATACTTCAGTGTAACTTCATATCTCTCGACTAAATCTCCCAAAGAAGCAGTTCTCACCAACATCTGAATGTAATCCAGTAAAAATGCACTACATCCATAGAGTCCGAAAAGCTCAGCAGGTCGATTCTTGTCGAAGAATGTTAATGTTACGAGAGTTCTCCCACTCGTGCTAGCAGGCAAAGGAAGGAAGCGAGTGAGAATGGGGAGGAGCCTAATGAGTAACTCATCTAATTTCTTCTCCTTCTCGTTTCCTGGATTTTCTCGAAGCTCTCGCGCAGAAATCTCATCTAATACACTGAGAAAAACCTAAACTCCAAATAATTTTCCGTTGCCGCAACAGTTATGTACCGCATATCGCTTGACATCTTTCTTCGACGTCGTCATGAATTCCATATTCTTATCCGGCTTGTGTCGACCGACGCAATTGTCTCGTTTGCATTTCTTACATTGTAATGTGGAAATATACATCAGATTTGCCGCCTTGTCATCCTTGATTTCACATCTCGCTAACCAAGTTGATACACGGGCTTCCAAGTTTGGAAGAGGAATGGGGGTTCGGCATTCTCGACATTTTAGGTCTGTTGAATAATGGTAGATATCGCGAATATTTTTGAGATCTGTTGAGAGGTTTGGAGGGTCTAGTGCCGAAATGTCTGGATCTTGTTGGTTCTCTCTCGTAGTATTGATTACCTCTTTTGGTGGACTTAAGGGTACATTTGTCGGATGGAAGCTTGTATTTTTCTGATTGCTGTTCTTGAGGAAGAACGGCATTTTTGGGCGTTCTAGAGCCAGAAATGTAAGATTCTTTGGAGTGGAGGAGGAGGTGGTGGTTGAGCGAGATTGGAAGGAATAACTATTAGATAGTGAATCTCATTGTGTTCTCAACACAAGGTCTGTGAGTTTGTGCTTCACCACCTGGTGAATCGTGACTGGTAAACTAGCAACCACCCTCTAGTCACTCAGTGAAATGGGCTGTGACGAGTGGCCACCAAGATTAATCCATATCAAAATCTTCTTACATCAGAAGTTCCTAAACAATCACTCTAGCTTTTTACTAAATACTAGAATGAGAATAATAATAAATGTTTGGAATTGGATTTTAGTAATCTACGTTCCCTCTTTGCTTCTGAGTTATTTGGCAGAAGATGTTACTCCTAGGATTAACGATCATCACCCCTAGTAGGAGCTGGGCTGCTACGGGAGGAGTCAGCGAGTAGCCGATCGGCTCAATCCCGGCCCAACCAGCAAGGAAAAAAAAAGGGCAAAAAATATAATCATCGACCAGAACAAGCTATTACTGTTAGTTGGAAACTTTTTGTTTTAATAATTGTTTTACTTACATTCGAACTTGCGCCTCCGAAGAGAACAGCTTTCTAGGCTGTCGCGTTAACCACTCCGCCATCTGGCCTTTTCTTGAAAGGGATTTTAGTTATTTGATTACTTAGAGTAGATGCTGCTTTTGGGCATAGTTTGTAATTTCTAAAAACAACTTCTGGTTTACATATTTTTTTTAGTAAAACTTTCGCCAGCCCTTGCTTACAGCTAGTCCTAAAGAGGAGTAGTACATACTCGTCGACGTGTAGAAGGATTATATAGCTCCTTTCTTATTCGAATTAAAATTAGTATATAATTCTTTATTATACTTAATTATTTCTTATTAGCTTAAGTACGAGCTAACACGAACTTACTATACGTGTAGTTATCGTAGAAACCTCTATTAAACGGTTTTTTTAAAGTAGAATTAATTAATACGAAAACTATAATTTTATAAGATATAGTATACTATACTTTACTTTATAATAGCGAAAGTTATCTTAGAATAAGTTATGTAAAGTAGCTATTATATATTCTCTATATAGTATACTTTATACTATAAGCTATAATAATATTCTCTATAAAAATTAAAAAGAATCCCTTCTCTAAGAAACAAAAAGATCTAAAATATACTATCTTATTAGCCTAAAAACAAGTATATAACAAAACTTAATCTAACTAACAAAGGTATTGTTTCGCTGGTTAGTATATAGGTAAAGCTGACAGACTATTAAGTTGTTTACTCGGAGGTAAACTCGTTACTTATATAAAGTCGTCAAAGGTAAAAGGTATTAATAACTAAGTAAACTAAGTTAAGTATAAAGCTTCTATCTAATAGTAGACGTGCTAGTCTTATATAGAACCTTCTATACTTATAGATCTAGCTGGATCCTAGGATTCTTAAGATCTATCTAGATCTAAAGATCTATTATATAACTTTATATAATAAAATCCTTAGATTACTTAGCTAACCTAACTAATCTCTATTCGCTATAAGAGTATAATAG
>LLCD01000507.1:0-17783 GCA_001414355.1 Hymenoscyphus salicellus
CTCCTGGAACTGCTGGTATATGTATGCCCGCTGCCCGGGTGCTGGGTGTGTATTCCGTGTAGACTCCTAAAAACTCCGGCCTGCCAGCGCACACGCCCTCAATTCTCCCCTCGCGTCCGCGTTCCTCCATTTCAATGCTCCTATTTCCGCAATCAAGGCTCGATGGTGGTGATTCAGATGGGAGAGTATTGATGTTGCCTCGTAATTCTAGCTCGAAGTCTAATATTTCATCAGGGCGTCTCGTTCCACCTTCCTTGCAAATCCTATCTCCTGTCTCCCGGACGCATTTCGAGGTTTGTATGGGAGGGAGGGTACGATCATTCGAGTTTATCAAGGTGTTCTAGGCGGGTGAGGACTACTTGTTTACTGGTCTCTTCGATTTCTCCGGCGAGGAATACTTCGTCTAGGATTGCGTAGACCTGGTGAGTTTGTGTTAGCTCTGCTGCCCATGGAACTCTGGGAACTTTGGGGATATAGGAGGTTCGAGAGAGGCAAGAAGATGCTTTGAAGGGTGTCTGCCAGTACACCATCCTTTTAACTGGACAACACTCCCTCTTCTCCTTGCCCTTCATGTGCAAACGTACCTTGTAGAAATTAAACACCAAATCCAATTCACAAACATTCCCAAAAAAGCTATCCAGTACCTCGACAAAGAAATGGATTGCCTCCAAGTATGCCAGTTCGTTATCATTCGCATCGACGCAGACGCAGAAGAAGAGGCCTGCGTAGCGTCGGTAGACTATTTTGTTTTGCCGAAACTCGACGAAGTTGGATTGGTATTTTTGGTCGCGGGGGGCTATTAGGCGGTGGACCTGGGAGAGGGGTTAGTAGTGTGTTTGTGGAGGAGGGAATGGGGAAGGGAATGGGGATTTGGGATCATAGAGGGAGTTTAGGGAAGGGGAAGAGGGGGTATGGCTTACCTCGCCCTTTAGTTTGATTTTCTCTTCGTCGTTGTAAGGTGCGTACCATTTTGCTAGACGAGTTTTACCTCTGTGGAGAAGAGGGTGTTAGCTGTGCTCTTTCATCTGCCATACCGTATATCCATATCTGTGTGTTTTGGGGGAAGCTCGAGGTCGAGTCCGGAAGAGCGGGGAAATTGACTGGAAACCGCGAGCCTTGGGAGGGGAACGTACTGTCGGTTTTGTATTAACACGAAGGAGAGAACCATTTTGGAAGTCTCTTGAACAGAAACGGCTTCTGGTGTTTGATTCAACCTGGTTGTGAGGAAGGGTGTGTTGAAGGAAGTCAGAATACGGTGGCCGAGATTGCCCCGTGAGCGAGTCGCCCGCAATCTGTGCCTGCAAGATAGTTGGTAGCTTCGTTGGTGGTAGTGTGGATTTGTTGTTTTTGAATTCAAATTCTTGGATAGTGGTCCATGCAATGATAATATGCACAGGTGAGTTAATAATCTTAGTTTGACGTCTAATTCGGTCCTGAATTCTCTTATAAATTTGTTTTGGATATGGAGTTTGGAAGTGACGAGCTTCGGTTAGCAGTGAACATTTGTTTCTCGAAAACCTCTCCATTTTATGTGATTAATAATCTTTTTCGATTTTCTGTAAGCTTCTGGATCTGAAATTTTGAATCTAAAGTGTAAAATCTGGAATCTAGAATCTAAACAACTTTCAACAACGGCTCCAAAGCTTTCGCTGTATCGACAACACTCTGTTCAAAAGGAAGATACTTAAATCTCATCACCTTCTCAGCCTTCGTTCCATCAAAAGTTACTTGTCCGGGAAGATACTTTACACCATTCACAATACCCGTTCCCTTGTCATATCCCACATATCCCTCGCCAGGATTCCCAACGGGTATTTTATCACCAATAGCTGTTCCCTTATACACATGTCTCAAGACATCAGAAGCAGCTTGTGGTGGTCCCTTTCCAGCGGAGGCAATGTATCGTTCACCGTCTGAGATAGACGGGTTTTCATATGCCCAAACGTGCTCTTTGGCTACATCACGAACATCGACATAGGATCCTGAGCCAATGCTACGAGGAATTTCTGCTGCTCCTGAGAAGACTTTCCATACTGGAAGAAGGGTCTCGTTTAGTGCTGAGGGGTGAGCTGGGAGAACGACGGGTGGCCCGATGACAACGACTGGGTTGATGGCTGAGATGGCAAACGATGGCTGATTAACTTGTTAGCGGAATGCTTGAAGTGTTTTGGAGAGGCATACCTTGTTCTTCTCCCGAAATTCCCACGTCACGCGATCGGCAGCAATTTTACTGGCAGCATACAATCGTCCACTGGCAGTCTCTCGACCAGCGTCTCTATCCATTTTAGCCTCCTCAAGCGAGAAAGATCCATAATCCTTCTCCGTGAAGTTATATTCCGGATCTTCTTGTGGATTCACAATAGCAATTGTCGAAGAAGTGACAACAACAGCAGTCAGTTGAGACCCAGCTTTCAATGCCGAGCCCAAAATACTTTCATTGCCAGCAACAGCTGTAGTAACGAAATCATCATATGTTTTGAGTGTGAAATTAATTGGCGAAGCTGTATGGAAGATTCCATCAACTCCTGTTATTTATTAGTACGTGATAGTTTATTGTTAGAATGGAATTGGATGGAAAGATACCTTTGACAGCTTCATCAAACGCTCCGCTGATTGTCATATCAGGCACTTGTACGATTTGGACTCGTTCTTTGTATGGGGCGTAGGAGCCCTGTAAGAGAGGCTCTACACTTGCTGGTCTTCGTACTGTGCCGCGGAGAGAATATCCCTTTGATAGGAGGAGTTCTCCCAAAACACTTGCGATGTATCCATTCAGACCGGTAATCAATACAGTCTTCCCATTGCTCCGTGGGATAGTCATAGTGTGATAGGAATCCGAGACTAATTTCAAAAAAAACAGTGTATGAAGGGAGCTTCGAATGGGCTGAAAGCGTGGTACTTTTCGACAATCGAAAGATGGGGAAAATGAGAAGAAACAAACGAAGAACTATGCCTCAAACGGAGACTTTATACATCAATTCAACAGTACAAGAACCACTCGATCTTGCTATTGACAGCCTTTAGCTCAATGGCGAAACATGTTTACAAGCTGGCAACTAACAATCGTTGGCTGAAAAGACTCCGTATTCCGAACTCCGCGAGGAGGAATAGTGAACGGTCACGACAACGACCGATAATAGGTGGGGATACACTGAGGGCATCTCCAAATTCATTAGGAAGCCTTCAACTCTCACGATATTTTTGAATCATTCGTCATGGGTTGCACAACAGTCTTCTGAACTTCCCCTTGGTTCCGGGGAAAAATTAGTCATATCATCTCCAACTTCCCACTAATTATTAGCGCCTTGGCGGACACTCACCGACCTTCCCCTGCATTTTCTTCCCACAGTTATTTTCTTCTAAATCAAGTCATTTCCCTTCTCTTTGTTGTTTGTCCGGGTATTTTGAATATGTTTTGGGTTGTGAATTTTCCATTCACCCACCCTCTGTTTACTCTTCGCTAGCGTACCTGTTAGCGTCCTTCGCTTGCACTGCCACCTTGGTTGACTACAAGCCCTCGAGTCCGTATAATAGCCTATTCTTTTCTTACCAATCTACGGTACCACTTTTCTATTTCTATCTCCACTTCCCTTCCACATACACGATACCCATACCCATCGACGGTATGCGGTTTCTTTGCCTTCATGGCAGAGGAACAAATAGCAAGGTATTTAGACGCTTTGGTTGCTTTCGTTTGCTTCCCTTTCCCTTGCTGGGTAGTTTTTTTGGTGTTTGTTGATGTGGCATCTCAACTCAACTTTCCTTTGCTCGTCCCCTTCCTCGTCTGCTTGACGATCTTCCGCACATTTCAAGGGTTGTCGTAAGTTGACTCGCATAACTTTCAGATCTTTGAACTGCAAACTGCAGCTCTCCGCTACCAACTCGGTCCAAGCCATGAATATGAGTTCGTAGAGGGTCTTTTACCACACGAACCCTACCCAGGTAGATGGTTCCTTTTCTACCTTTTCTTATGTGTGCTAAATATTCACAAGGTATGGAGAGTTTGATTACCGGTTCTGATGGCAAGGTCCAAGATACCTTCTCATGGTTCGACCAAACAATCCCCTCGTTACTTGACGCACTGTCTGATCTATCCGAATACATCGAATCCGAAGGTCCTTTCGATGGTATCATCGGCTTCTCACAAGGTGCAGCTCTTGCTGCGACATATATCGCACGGTATGAATCCCTCAACAAATACCACCTCTTCCACGAAATGCCGTTCAAGTGTGCGGTTTTTATCTGCCCCGGACCCATTTGGCGATGGGAGCCCAGAGCGGGAGACGACGACGAGTTACAACACATGGACCCAGTTGAAGAGGATATATCGATAAATATACCTGCCGCGATCATTTGGGGCGCGACGGATGAATTGGCTGAAGGTGGGAGAGTTGTGAAGGAATTTTGCGATTCTACCACGAGAGAAAGTTATATCCATCCTGGTGGGCACGAAATCCCAAAGAAAAAAGTGGAATTGGACGCCATGGTGAAATCAGTGAAAGCTGTCATGGATAGAGCTGTTCATATGCAATAACTCAAGCATCATATGAGTCTCTAATATTGCTTTCTTCAGATTATTGGTTAGCAATTACAACTGAATCTTGTCAATTCTTCCCTACAATCACTTTTGCATTGTTTCATTTCCCGTTCCTGTATGCAGTCAGCACATTCAGTGCGTGTCAACTGAAACCCAAATATTCGGATCATCTTCCTACCTGCACTGCACTACAACAGTCCCTGCACTATTGGTTTCCATTGGAAACGCCATATATACGAGGCTCGGTTAACCGTCATCACATCAGAGTATTTATTGTTCCGACGGGTTGAAATCAAACCGTAATACTCGGTCAAGTTCCGTGTCCCATACATGCTCCAACTCGGAACGACTAAAGGATTGCCGTTGAGGTTCCCGGGCCCACTGGCTAATCCGTATGTCTGGTAATTTACATAAAATCCTCCACAGCAGCTACCTCTCACTCACTGCATATATATACCACCTTTTAGGAAGGTATTATGGCTTTTGGAAATGCCAAGTAGCATCCGTCGCTTGAGAATATGTAGGTACGGAGTAGGCCGAATGCGCATTTAGAAGCCTCACGTATCATGCAGACATACGTGGCACAAGTCCCACAGGTCAAACTTGCATATTCGTGCATGTTTTAGTCTCATTAGCCTAAACCAGAATCTCGATCGTGAGGTGTTTTTTTCAAAAACGTTTTCCCAATGCTCCAAAGTGGCGTTGAAATCCCGGCGATATGGACAACAAGATCCCTGCTGTGAACCTAGTGCTCCGTATGGATCCCACCAACGGCTTCATACATGGGGCGCAGAACGTGAGATGCATGCTGGACGACGACATCTCAGTTATCAACACCCTACTTATCTCGTGTGCCCCACGAGTACATACCCACTAACACACCACCGTACCGGCTTTCCCGTTGGAATACCCCGCTTCATTGCCTCTCCACGTTCTCCGGCGAATGCCTCGTATCTCCTTGGTATCAGGGTTTTGTCCCCGAAAGACCCTTATCCAAAACAAACCGAAAAATGGAGCTTCAAGAGCTTTGGGAAACTGACCTGTTAGTATGTACCCCAAGTCGATGTTGGAACTTGGAGCCCACTTCCCTTCATTCTTGCTGACTTCTTCGAGTGACTTCGCCGTGCATCGGTACCGGTGGAATGGTATAGATTGATGATCCACCCCTCGGGTCTCAGAAGAGAGATCAAAAATCCTTAGTCGGAATCGTTGTGCCCCATGACCGCGAATATCTTCTGTTTATTGATTCGACCCATACTTCTGAACTGATTATGAGGTAGCAATGCACAAAAAAACCGAGGCAAGATACGTAGCCTACCATTTTCTTGCAATTGGCCACTGAGAGTTACCTAACAAGTATAAGCAGGTCTTTCACCATATGGCTGGAAATAATTTTCCGAAGCGAGGTGTAATAGCGGTTCCGTTATTGCGATATCTTGTTTCAAAATATGTTTCTTTACTAACGCGGGAAAACAGGACGACTCCAATTCTCCCGTCCTACTGCGAAGGCTTTGCCGGATCTGGGAAACAACGACAAGCGAAGACACTGATTCTGACACATGGACTTCTTTACTGGCTGGTAATGATGTTCTCTGCACGGGTTCCCAGAAAGAGGTCTTCTACGCGGATTCCGATCTGCACACCCAAGGGCGCTCCCGTCGCGGATGAGCCGTTCCTTGTAGTCAGCTAGGGTGAGACTGCTGCCCAACTACATCCTCAGGTCATCGATGTATATTTGAATGGACTTATCATTTACGATAATGACAAGTACCCCGGTCGAAAGTCGAATCGATGGCTGAGATGGCCGTGCAAAGGGAGCTCCCGTCGCAGATGCCCCGCCAAAGTCAACATGGATTTTGGTTCCAACATAATCTTCCAGGTATAATGGAGCTCCTGTTTTTCTGGGTCAGTTGTAACCGATGTCCCTTTGGATGGCTCGTTGTTTCTCGTGAAGCTAGGTCGGATCGTACGACGGCTGATCTTCCTGTTGGCACATTAGTTATTATCAGTTGATAAAGGTTCAATCGACTTGCCCAAATAGCGGTGAAGAATATTGTGGATTGGTCGAACCCGTTGACAAGATCTTTTGCGGAGATCGACATGGTTTTTCTCAGACCTTGATACGTGAGGTGTGGAACGTTGAAGAAGTACTGCCCAGGGTTCTTGGCACAACCAGATAACCTTCTTGGAAGCGACTAATATTGGAACATGAATGTTTGAAAATTGAATGGAAATTTTGTACAGAGAGTGAGACAATGAGTAAAAGAGAAAATATGGTCTTGGGAGCCGTGTGTCTGATGTATTGGAATCTGACGGTCAGAATTCCAACAATCACACCCCACCAACACACCACACCACTACAGAAACACCACATGAAAGAGTACCTCCTCACTTTCTGTTGACTTTCAATTACCTATCAAGATCATCTCACATGTTGTAATAGGCTGAAGTAATTTTCATTAAATTCGTGGTGGCCTCGGGATTCGGGAGTCAACGCTTGATGAGACTTAGTACATGCAGTCTGCAGATATTAAGCCCGGGGTACGTCCTGAATGGACACGTCACATGCGTTACATCGACTGGTCTAGTTCAACTGCCACATTTTGGGGATTTATTGTTGGAAATGTTGTTGGTGCACTCACTTTTCTTGCCGCCCCTGTCTAAGTCTCGGGAAAATCAACCAACAAACTGCTGATTTCAAAACAACTCCAGCCTCTTCACAGAAGTAAGTTCTACCCACAGCTGAACATGATTTCTTCAACTGACAATGCAAGCCAAGGCAAAAATGGACCGAACACCGCCAATTGAACCCGAGAATTTGGATGCGAACCAACGTCCCATTTATGATGCAATTTCTCTGCTTATGGATACCCATTACAAGGACAAGTAAGCACCCAGTACCCCCACCTCCCCGGATCCCAGCTAAATTTTGTGTGTCAAGATTTACCTACAAGACTCCCAGCGGAGCGTTTCTTGGACCAATGCAACCCCTTCTGTACACCCCCAGCTTGGCAAACCCTTCATTTACCCTCCAACAGCAGCTAGGGGCACTCTCTGGCCTTCCCAGACTTGCCAGGGAGACGGCAATCCTTACTACCTGCGTTCTTTACTGCAACCAATACATGCAGTATTCTCATAGTATCCTCGCCGAGGCGCAGGGTCTTTCCAACGAGCAAATCACCCTTATCAAGGCAGGTCGAAAGCCGGATACCCTTGACAGCGCATCCAGCATCGCCTACGATGTTGCAACCGGGATTCATGCACACAAAGGTCCATTGGGTCAAGATCTGTGGAAGGATGGGGTACAAATTTTAGGACGGGAAGGGATGCTTGCTCTTCTTCACTACGTTGGATTTTATTCCTATACTAGTATTGTTCTGAATGGTTGCAATATCGAGGCGCCAACCGAGAAGTGAATACTACTCTGCTGTCGGATTTGTGGTATTGAGGTATTTTGAAACTATTATGGCATGCGTAACGCGGATCCGTTGGTCTTTATTCTATTAGGGCCATAGTGGAAGTGGAAGGAATCTTAATCCGGTCGCCAGAGAAACAATTATTTATCTCTTTGAGTTTCCCCAGGAAAAGTGTTATAATTTGTTACAGTCTCTTTTGAGTCACCTTTACTCTCCCAACTATTTATCATGGCTCGGAACGCTTTAACCCAAGATGTCCAGCGTGAATCGAACTCTGGTCGTTCGGCTAGTGATTCCATTTCTGTGGAAAAGAATTCACTTGCCATTGATGTTAACGGCTACAAAAGAAGGTTTGAGCAAATCTCAAATCAAGATGAAGAACAACACCTACCACCAAAGCGGGCAAGACCAACCAACGATATCGATCAAACAAACCCAATACCAGATCTCATGGATGACGTTCAGTCAGATAGCAACATCCCCCGGAGTACTGAAATAGCGGGGGAAGAGATGTCAGACGACAAACTAGAACCTATTGCCATTATTGGATTGTCCCTTCGATTCCCTCAAGATGCGAGCTCTCCCGCTGGGTTTTGGGATATGCTGATGGAGGGCCGTTCAGCGAGATCCGATGTCCCCAAGGATCGGTTCAACGTAGATGCATTTTACAAAGCTGGTAGTAGCAAAACTGGAATCGTACGTTTAGCCAACTGATTGTATGTTTTTTTGAGCAAATAGCTGACCACAGTCAAAGCTGAATGCTCGTGGAGGCCATTTCGTGAAGGAGAATATCGCGGCTTTCGATGCTCCCTTCTTTTCAATGACTCCAGCCGAAGCAGAGTCCATGGATCCACTCCAAAGATGGCTACTCGAGACGGCTTACGAAGCATTAGAAAATGGCAAGTTAACTCACTCAATTTGATATGTCTGTTGGCTAACATTTTCCCAGCTGGTCTGCCCATTCACACCATCGCTGGATCCAAGACATCAGTGCATGTTGGTGCATTTTTAAGGGAGTATGAGTTCATGCTATGTCGTGATCCACAAATGAAAGCAAAATACAAAGCGTCGGGTACGGCTTTCGCTATGTTGGCAAATAGGCTGAGTTGGTTCTTTGACTTGATGGGTCCGAGTACGTTACACAACCTTACCCACACCCCTTGCTGT
The DNA here is from genome assembly GCA_001414355.1 of Hymenoscyphus salicellus. Taxonomy (NCBI): domain Eukaryota; kingdom Fungi; phylum Ascomycota; class Leotiomycetes; order Helotiales; family Helotiaceae; genus Hymenoscyphus; species Hymenoscyphus salicellus. The sequence goes on from LLCD01000507.1 coordinate 9,121, forward strand.
TTGTTTAGGCAAAATCTGATCACTCCTTCCTTTCAGGTGTTGCAATCGATACTGCTTGTTCCAGTAGTTTGTATGCACTCCACCAATCATGTCAAAGCCTAAGAAGTGGAGACTCGACAATGGTAAGTTGGAACTCCATCTCATGACCACTCTCGGCTAACATGCATGAAGGGCATTGTTGGAGGCTGTAACCTCTTCTACAACCCCGATTCGATGACCGAATTGACGGATCTTAATTTCCTATCGAAAGATAGTAAATGTTACAGTTTTGATCACCGAGCCAATGGTTATTCCCGAGGGGAAGGTTTCGGAATTGTGATTCTGAAGACCCTCTCGGACGCATTGAGAGATGGAGATACAATCAGAGCTGTCATCCGTGCCACGGGTACAAATCAAGATGGACGCACCCCAGGAATTACTCAACCATCTAGTCAAGCGCAAAAAGTACTTATTCGCGATACATACGCATCTGGATGTCTCGATATGTCTAAAACTAGATACTTTGAGGCACATGGAACTGGAGTAAGTAGACTTACTACTATAGTATTTCCAGCAGACTAATTCCATCAACTTTAGACCCCTATCGGCGACCCTCTCGAAGCAAAAGCAATTTTCAACGCCTTTCAAGAAACATCGAGAATCGGTGAACCTCTTTACATCGGTGCTTTGAAAAGCAACATCGGACATCTTGAAGGTGCCGCGGGAGTGGCGGGATTAATTAAAGCAATTCTGGTGTTGGAGAAAGGCGTCATACCCCCAAATATTAATTTCGAACGACCTAATCCGAAAATCTTGATTGAAAAGTGGAATATAAAGGTAAATGAAGCCTCCCATATCTTCTGGCCATTTTGTAACTGCTTACACTCTACAGTTTCCACTCGAACCGACCCCGTGGCCCACTGATGGACTCCGACGAGCTAGTGTTAACAGGTGAGTAAAATATCGAGTGACTAAGTAAACACTTGGAACTAACGTTTTAACAGTTTCGGGTTTGGAGGCGCAAATGCGCATGTTGTACTCGATGATGCATATAATTACCTCAAAAAACGGGGCCTCAGGGGCAAACATTGCACAAATCCGTTGCCCCCAACAAAAGGCGAGCTTTCAGCAACTCAAGGTTTACGATCAATCTCGCCAGAAACCCCCAGTACTAACGGAAGTTCTGAAACTCAGCATTCTAGACTCTTCGTTTGGTCTGCTTCCGAGGAAACTGGACTGAAGCGTCTCTCGGATGTTTACTCGAAACATCTCAGGGGTTCGCTTAACCCAATGACCCCTGATTTCCTCGCTAATCTCTCATACACCCTTTCGGAGAAAAGAAGTAACTTACCATGGAAATCCTTTGCAGTTGCCGACTCGGCGGGAAATTTGCAGTCCTGCCTAGATAACGGATTATCTACCCCTGTTCGCTCTGGTCGTGCTCCGAAACTCGGATTTATTTTTACTGGGCAAGGTGCTCAATGGTACGCAATGGGTCGCGAATTACTCCAGTATCCAGTCTTCAAAGATGTGATTGACGAAGCAGGAAAGGTATTTCGTAGCTTCGGATGTCCCTGGGACTTGACTGGTAATTGTAATTTCTACCCTCCTTCAGAGTTGCGCTAACACCACCAAAAAGAGGAATTCATGCAGAGCTCTGGAACATCTCGCTTATCGGAGCCCGGACTTAGTCAACCTATATGCACAGCATTACAAATCGCTCTAGTGGAATTACTAAAGACCTGGAATATATTACCTTCGGTTGTCATCGGACACTCGAGTGGAGAGATTGCCACTGCTTATACGGTTGGAGGCATATCACGCTTCTCGGCGTGGAAAGTCGCTTACTACCGCGGAGTCGTTTCACAAAACCTCAAGAATCATGGAACTGCCAAGATGGCCATGATGTCTGTCGGTCTCTCGGAAGCTGAAGCGAAAACTTTCCTCCAGGAGAGTGGTTTTCATGGGACCGATGTCACTATTGCGTGTATCAATTCCAACAAGAATGTCACGCTCTCCGGAGATGCCGCAGCGATTGATGCACTCGACGCGCGATTTCAAAAGACCAATATATTTGCCAGGAAATTAAAAGTGGATATTGCGTATCATTCCAAGTACATGAATACCGTTGCTGCGATATACGAAGGATTTCTGACCAATCTTCACTCAGGGATCCCTATCAGCGACGGGGTCAGCATGTTCTCGTCCGTCACTGGCAAACTTATTTCTCCTAATGCACTCACTTCGAGCTTCTACTGGGTCCAAAACATGGTTAGCTCAGTGGATTTTCTCCAGGCTGTTAACAATATTTGCCCCGATACGAAAGCAATGGGTGGCCGCCGACTTGGTAAAATCAGCGTGCGAGTTGATCATCTAATAGAAATTGGCCCACACTCTGCATTACAAGGTCCACTAAAAGAGATTCTCAGCCAAACTCAGCGTGGAAAAGCCATAAAATACAATTCCGTACTTTCCCGTCATGAATCGGCAATCAGCACCTCGTTTGACCTTGCTGGTATCCTTCACAGCATTGGCTACCCCGTCAATATCGCAACAATCAATAACCGAGGATCAGAATCTCAGAATATCTCGATGTTGACAAATCTACCCGCATACCCCTTCAATCATACAAAGCTCCATTGGCAAGAAAGCCGTCTGAGTAAGAATTTTCGATTCCGCCCTCATTCTCATCACGAACTTCTCGGCTCAGCTGTGCCAGATTGGAATCCCCAAAATGCTAGATGGAGAAACATTATTTCTTTGGAGGATCATCCTTGGGTTGAAGATCACAAGGTCAATGGTGTGTGTTTGTACCCGGCCGCTGGGATGCTTATCATGGCTCTCGAAGGAGCGCGGGAAATTGCAGATTCAGAAAGAGAGATCGTGGGATACCGATTCAAGGATGTTGAAGTCAAAAATGCCATTGTTCTCAGAACAGGGGATGCAAAGGTCGAGACTGAGCTGGAAATTTCCCCCAATGGAGAGAGGAGTGGCGAGTTTTTGCTATGGAGTACCTTCAAAATTTTCACATACGAGGGTAACTCTTCTTCGGAGGCTTGCACTGGTATGATTGCTATAGAGTACGCCCAGACTCGTAATGACCAAGTCTCGAACGAACAACAAAAGAAAGCGCGACTTTCCGCTTTGATTGCAAAACACAAGCTTGCAAGAGATGAATGCATAGCTGGGATCTCCGAGACAGAAATCTACGAGACACTAACGAAAGTTGGGCTTGAGTATGGCCCGACTTTTCAAACTCTCAAAGACATCAAGTGCGACAATTCGGGTGGTGCGTCAGCGAACATTAACCTCCAAGAATGGAAATCACATACCACAAACACGGATATTGAACCTCATTTCATTCACCCAGCTGCACTCGATACTCTACTTCAACTTGGCATCGTTGCATTGAGTGATGGGGGAAAGAAAGAAATCACCACCATGGTGCCCACCAGATTCGATGAATTGTGGCTAGCGGCAAAATCTATTTCGCAGATAGATGTTATCGAAGCCCACAGTAAAGCATTGATGAACGGGCCACGCTACTGCGATGTTTCTGTCACGGCATTAGACGCAACATCGGGACTCCCAAGACTCTCCCTTTCATTTGGTGCAACATCAGTCACTGCTACCGAGTCAGCGTTGACACAGCTTGCCATCAAACCTGTCGCTTACAACATGGAATGGAAACCAGATGTAGATCTTTTGACAAACGATGAGATTTCGTCTTATTGTGCTTCAAAAGTTGATCAAAGCAAATTCCTTCCCGCATTGGAGCATAAAGTTGACGACAAGCTTCTGTATTGCACACTGATGTTTTGGAGAGCAAATCAGAGTCTAGATGCTGATATTCCAGTTCATGCAAAATACGCCTCTTGGATGAAGCACATGCTTTCCGAAGAGATACTTGCACCTCGATTCAGTCAGTCACAGCTGGAGCAACTCTCCAATGATCCGACCTACATCGATCAACTCGAGGCCACAATTGAAGATTGCGATCCTGAAGGACGACTCATGGTACGTGTGGGGAGAAATCTCAAAGGGATCCTTAACGGAACCATCGACTCGATGGAACTTCTCTTTAAAGACGAAGCCATGTCCGAGTACTACCGTCACGCAAGCGTAGCTTATAAAGCGTTTAGCGAGGTCAACGCATATATCGATGCTCTTTCACACAAAAACCCCAACTTGAAGGTTCTCGAAATTGGTGCCGGAACAGGAAGTGGAACCCTGGATCTCATGGAAGTTCTTACCCAGCATGGTGATAACGAAGTTGGGGCGCCTCGCTTCTCTGAATACCAATTCACAGATATTTCACCAAGCTTCTTCAAAGATGCTCAAGAGAAGTTCAAGGAGTTCGGAGATCGATTCAAATTTTCTGTGTTAGATATCGGAAAAGATCCAATGTCACAGGGCTTGAAGGAAAACCATTACGATGTTGTTGTCGCGAGTAATGTTCTCCATGCAACCCCTAATATCTCCGAAACACTGAAGAATGTGCACAAGGTTTTGAAACCTGGCGGCAAACTCATTCTTTATGAATTTATCAGACCGGAATCAATACGAATCGGCTTTATCTTTGGACTCTTTTCTGGGTGGTGGTTAAGTTCTGAACCAAGTCGACACTGGAGCCCGTTGATGCCGGAAAAAGATTGGGACTTCTTTTTGTCGAACAGTGGCTTTGGTGGAATTGATTGTGCTTTCAAAGATTTCGAGGGAGAGGCTCATACGATTGGGGGTATGTTATCGACTGCTGTGAAAGAGCAAAAGGAATTGTATCGAAGCGACAGCCAGCACCTGTATCTCATTACCTCCGACAGCTCTGCAGCTCAACAATACCTCACCAGCGAACTTCAAGACTCAGTGCCTGGTGGAGCAAAGATTGTTTCTTTATCGGAATTGGAAGGGTTAGATTTACGCAACTCAACATGCATCATTCTTCCAAAAGCTGATGGATCACTCTTACATGATGTCTCCGCGAAAGACTTTGCGAGCATTCAAAAGATCGTCTCTTCTGTGAGAAATATCTTGTGGCTCTCATACGATTTCAAACACCCCGGGAGTAACCCAACGCATGGAATGATCGATGGATTCAGACGAGTATTATCTCATGAGCTTTCTGAACTTAAATTTGCATCACTTTTGCTGCCATATCCGCAAGAGCCAAATGCAGCTGGTCATGTTCTGCAAGTCTTGAAGAAACTTGTTTCATCTGACAACGAGGAAATCGATCTGGAATATCAACTCAAAGATGGAATCGTCTGTGTCCCACGTCTTGTCGAAGCCAATTATATGAACAGATTCCTGGCTAGTAACAAACATCAGCAAGCACCTCAACCAACAAACTTTCGGAAAGGGCACTCGCGTGCTTTGAAACTTGCGATGGGGACAGTTGCATCTCTTGATAGCTTTCATTTTGTGGATGACGAAAGTGTTGGCATCCCACTCGGTGATATGGAAATAGAGATCGAAGTCAAAGCAAGTGGACTCAATTTTAAGGATGTTCTTGTCGCTCTAGGCCAAGTCTCAGAATACCAGATCGGCATTGAATGTGCGGGTATTATATCACGAGCCGGTGAGAACACTGGTTTCCGTGTTGGAGATCGAGTGTGTGCCGTTGTCGACGAATCATTATCAACCTTTGCTCGATGTGACGCCAAATGTGCAGTATTGGTGCCGGAAACCATCCCACTTGTGGAAGCTGCAGCTCTTCCTATCAGTTTTTCGACTGCTCACTACTCAATTAACGAATTGGCAAAATTGAAGAAAGGAGAGACGATATTGATACATTCAGGAGCAGGTGGTTTGGGACAGGCTTGTATCCAGCTTGCCAAACTTCACGACGCGGAGATATTCTGCACCGTTGGTACCAAGGAGAAGAAGGAATTCCTCATCAACCAGTACAGCATACCAGCATCTCATATTTTCTCCAGCCATACAAACGATTTTGTCGAAGGCCTAAAGTCGTTGACCGGGGGTCGAGGCGTCGATGTTATTATTAACTCACTTTCCGGCGAAGGCCTTCAAAATACCTGGGATTGCATTGCGCCGTTCGGTCGATTCATTGAAACGAGCATGAAAGATGCAATTTCCCACAATAATCTTCCGATGGTGGCATTTTCGCGAATGGCAACTTTCAGTGGTGTTCATCTGATATATTTGAAGAATAACAACAAGGATGTTATGAAGCAGGTGTTGGGAGATGTTGTGAAGTTAATGGAAGAAGGAAAGATCGATGTGCAGCAGCCGCTTAGTATTTTTAATGCTGGGGAGATTGAGAATGGATTTCGATTAATTCAGAGCGGAAAAAGTATGGGGAAGGTGGCAGTCAAGTTTGGTGAAGATGATGTTGTTCAGGTAAGTGAAGTATCTGGATGATTTGCGACATAGAAGCCTAACATCGTTCAGGCTATTCCAAGTACACTCCCGACATATTGTTTTGATCAAAATGCGAGTTATCTCATAGCCGGTGGACTTGGAGGTCTGGGAAGAAGTATCGCTTTGTGGATGGTCCAGCGTGGGGCGAAGAATCTGATACTCCTATCCCGCAGTGGACCAAAAGATGCTTCCGCCAAATCCTTTTTGGAGCTCCTCAAAACCCAAGGAGTCAACGTTGTTGCACCAGCATGCGATATTGTCGACAAAGACTCACTCTCGAGAGCTCTTACAGAATGCAGGGACATGCCACGAATCAAAGGTTGCGTTCAGAGTACTATGGTTTTGCAAGACTCCATCTTTAATAAACAGAGTCGTGAGTCCTACAATGCTGCAGTTCTTCCAAAGGTGGATGGGTCATGGAATTTGCATTTGCTACTCCCTCGAAACCTTGAATTTTTTATATTTTTATCCTCTAGCAGTGGGATTGTCGGTTGGCATGGACAATCGAACTACGCCTCTGGAAACACTTACCAAGACACCCTGGCACGATACCTCACCACCAATGGTCTCCGAAAGGCCATATCTCTTGATCTTGGAGGATTTTACTCTGCGGGATATGTTTCGACCAAGGACGGTCTTGCAAAGCAACTTGAGTCGCATGGATTTATCGTCAGCCAAGAACAGGACTTACATCGCATTTTGGAATATTATTGTGATCCGGCATTGGATATCAATAATGCGATGCACAGTCAGCTAGTAACTGGATTCGAGACACCAGCAAATCTAATAGCCAAAGGAATCGATCTTCCAAGTTGGTGTAATCGTCCATTGTTTTCCAACCTCCATCAAATTCGAGACAGCAGTACATTATCATCTTCTGGTCAAACAACTTCTGAAACATTTGCCCAAAAGGTCGTCTCTCTGAACACAACACTGGAAATCGGAACCGAAATCGTTGAAGCGGTTGCTTCGAAACTTGCCCAAACTCTGGCTATTGATAAGAAAGATATTGATACCCAGAAACCAATGCATATCTATGGTGTAGATAGCTTGGCGGCTGTGGAAGTGAGATCTTGGATGAAGCGTAGTTTGGGTTGCGAAGTTGCGGTCTTTGAGATTTTGGGTAACGTGAGTATTATGGAGTTAGGCATGAATTTGGTAGCTAGATGCGAGTTTCTGAAAAATTGAAACTACTGGGTAGGAACTATTGGATTTTGGGTACAAAAGCGCGCATTTCTGAAATATTGAGACAATCAATTGGTAAATTAGGGCAATTTGATTCAGAGAAATAGATTCACTAGAATTACTTTACACCATGCTCTTTGGCAAAACTTGACTACTTGACTCTGCGGACTCCGTAACAATTTTGGCAAGTATCTAAGCATTGGCGTCGTTATACTTTCTTTGCAAGGGACTTTGATTGGATATGCGAGCCTTCCATATAATACAGAGGAAGAAAATTCGATACCGTAGCCAAAATCTTAAGAACTAGCTCGCGGTGGACAAAAAAGCGGCAGTAAATATGAGGCTCGCACTGGTCTATCTAGCCCGCTATTCTAATCTTTTAGGACAATTAGAGATTATTGTTCAAAAGAAGTAGGCTAATATTTTTACATTATGCTAAATAGTTAGGAGAACTAACGTATATTACCCTAGAAAGCTGGAACAACGGCAAGATAGGCATGTACGAAATACAGCGGGGGTTCGCAAATATCCGTACGCTAGATAAATTTCATAATTAGACTACTTAACCAACCACACCCTCTTTTCTTTTGCTCACCACACAACAACCATGCCTCGCAAAAGGGGACCCCAAAAGCAGAGAAATTCAGGAAGGAAGAGAGAAAAACAGTTATCAGAAAAGGAGAAAGATGAGATATTTGGGGCACGAAAATGTGGTTCCTCGCTCAGTAGTATCGCCAAGACCTCCAGCCACGCCAAATCTACAGTACAATGGGCCCTGGAAAAAGAGTTTCGGCCCACTCCTGCTACAGATAGACCCGGGAGAGGACGTCTCAAGACTTATTCAGTTATTAAAGAACGAAAAGTGATACGTTATATGCGCCTACACCCAAAAGCCACCTATGCACAGGTCAAAGTAGAAGTACCTACGTCTATAAACCGTTCTACCCTACGCCGACTTCTCAAAGTATGTGGCCTCGTGAAGTAGCTGTGTAATTAAAAGGCCATGTAACAACAGTATCTGACAAAGGAAATATTGGTCTACGGAATGAGCTACGAGAGTGAGGCATGTACACGGAGAAAAATATGATGTAGACTAACGAGTGTTCAGTTAAGCGTAGACG
>LLCD01000508.1:0-17780 GCA_001414355.1 Hymenoscyphus salicellus
GTTTACTACCTCCCCCAAAAGAACTAGTAGAAAAAACTCACTCTAGGAAGAATATTTCCAAAAATGTTTACTTCTTATATATTTTGCTACCCCTTTTGCCTTTTCGCTGTCCCGCTATCTCGTCCTCTTGTTCTCTCGCGATATCTTGTTTGCTCACACTCTCCTTTTTTTCCTCCTTGATCTTTCCTTCCAATGTTACAAATATAAGAGATAGAAGAGTAAGAAGAATTAAGGATGTTGGAAGGGGCTTGGTGGACAAGTCATAATGTAACCCTCCAGCCTCACGTTGATAAGCGAGAAGCAAACACATTTTCCCACCCTTCCTCTCTCTCTGCCCTTTCTCTAATGTGCTTGAAATTTGAAGATGGAAACGAAAGAGTAACTAATAAGTAAGAGTAGGAGTAGAATGATGTAGTGAAATCACGCCGATTGAAGTTAAGTATATTTTGACTTGCGGATTACGATTTGCGATTTAGTCTTTTGGTATATGTGGGACGCTCTACTTCAAGCTCGTAACCAACTTCTTCAAACTTACGACGACTCTTGTTGAATTGGTTGATGTACTTTGTTGCGCTGTTGTACTGCTCATAGAAAATGTTGTTGTAATCCTGCAGCAAGTCGACGAAATCTTTCCGGTACTTTTTCTCGTGTATCCCAGCATGATCTCGCGCCCTGGATGTGTGCGACGGTATCAAAAGCATCTCCTTTGCAGTTGAGCCTGATTATCAATTCAAGCTTATCCTCGCACGTGTCATACTCGGAGGGTAGACGATTGGGCTTTGTTACTTTTCTGGGGGCCACGAAGTCGTCGTCTAACAGTTCCTTGACTCCTGCTAGGAAGATGGTGTGTTCATTCCACAATTCGAAGTACGATTTGCCCTTGGCCCTAAAGCTGCAGGAGTACTAATCTCCACGGATTTAAGGAAGTTTGTAGGATGGCCTTGAAGCTCAATCGGTCGCCTTGCATTTTCGGGTGATTCGGCATTACTAGATATATACGCCAGTACACCAGAATTTCGAAACAATTTCTCGACCCATGAGAGGCCAAAAAAACAAAATATTTCTAGTCTTACAGATGAGTTGACGGAATGGATAAAAGCATGAAAATTGCGTTGTGGGTTTTGAGACAAGTGGGCTCGAATCTGAATTTATAAGACATGCGACTGAAATATTGTGGATTTTTCTGCAATAGAATTGAGTGCTGTGCCCAGGTGATTCTGGGGACAGGAAAGGGGTTGCCTTGACGGGCTACAAAATCATGGTTCCATGTTTTCATTGCACCTCCAGTCCACACACTATTAATATTAGAGGGTACTGAGGGAATTGTGGGAATTGGTGGCATAATTAATTAGTGTGTGGGCTGGGAAGGTTTTACTCTTTTGCTTCTTCAAGTTATTTTTGTCGGGTTTCACAACCACTGTTTTCATTCTTGGATTGATAGGTTAGGAGTCGGCATACTGGTTAGTAAAACTGGAGGTTGGAGCCAAGGATGGTGGCCCAGTGCCAGATAACGATTCGTGGGAGGTTGAATATTTGGCATATTTCCTTGTGCTCAGTTTGGGGACTGTAAGTCAAAATATCAATAAACCACAAATGAAGCTAGTAGGTTGCCAGTACAGCGCTTGTAAGTGTTAAAAAATTGTATTCACTCATCCGGCATTCGTTATCCTTGCAACTCATACTTCGAAATTCCTATCAAAAATGCGGTTTCTTGAGGAATGAATAGAGGACGAGAAAGCGTCTTTTCTTTTATGAGTTTTCAAATTTTCAACTCAGCTTTTATATCGGCCAAAGGAGACTATGTAGCAAGGTAGTAGTTATTAAATGTTGTCAGGTGACATATTTCCATTCACTCAGCTGAAGTCCTCATAAGTGATTGCTTACTTGGAACTAGCTCACTTACATCTGGGTATTTATATCTGAGCATCGTACACACTAGATAGTTTCCTACCTACGATACTCTTCAATCCCTTGACGTGAGATACCTGCAAGATTAAACAAGTACCACTATTTATATAAAGCCCTCCAACAATCGCGATATCTAAGCATAAAAACTGCACAGAACCAGTATCAGTATCCCTTCAAAGTTCAAGATTCTGTCGCAAGAAGGTACCGATTTTACTCCACTCCTCGACAAAAGCAGGACTGCAACGAATGCACCTGCTGTATACAGTCGATGCCACTATAAAAAGTAATTACCAAACAGGTCTGCCTCAAAAAGTACCTAGTTCTTGTTAATTTTGGGCGCACATATTTGCAGCGGGATATTACACGTAATAATGTATATTGTATCTTTACGTAATCCACTTTTGCCGTCCGCCAACCACTTTGAGGATGCCGTTCGCCGGCGGCACGGTTGGCGCTATTTAACGACAGGTGGACAGGTTTACGACTGACGACGCCTCTTTCTCTTTTCCATCTAGCCAAACCCCTTTATAACTTTTACATCACAAACTGACCATCAATAAAAATCCACGCTGGCATAATAGAACTCCGCCCGGAAATCTCCTGGAAAGCAAATAAATATGGGAGTCATCTCGTCGAAGAATCAATTCGATGTCAATGGGAAGGTTAGTAGAGTCCACTCGCGTACGATCGAAATCAAAACTCATTGACGAATTCAGACTGTGGTCATTACCGGTGGTTCGCGCGGTACGGGTCAAGAAGCTGGAAGACAACTAGCTGAAAAGGGAGCGAATATCGTGATTGTCGCACGCGATCCGGAAATTTTGCAGCAAGCAATCGAATATATTAAAAGCGGGGCAAAAAACCCAGAAACTCAACGCTTTCATCATATAAGTGCAGATTTGAAGTTGGCATCAGAGTCCGTTCGCATCATCGCCGAGGTGACTCAATGGAACAATGGCAATCCTCCTGATACGGTGTGGTGCTGTGCTGGCACTGCATATCCAAAGCTTTTTATTGAGACATCGATGTCGAAAATCCAAGATCAGATGGAAAGCAATTATTTCAGCAGTGCTTATATGGCGCATGCAGCTTTGACAAGCTGGCTTAAACCACTGGAGGATCACAAAGGCCATGGAGGAAAGAATATCGCTAGAAGCAGTACTTCACCACCACTAGCGAGACATCTCATCTTCACTGCTTCGTTCGTGGCTCTCTTTAGCTTCATTGGATATGGATCATACGGTCCCGCCAAAGCTGCTCTTCGGACTCTCTCCGATACTTTGTCTCAAGAAATGAATCTCTATGCTTCAGCATACCCGGATGCTCCTCCTGTTCGTCTTCATACTATTTTCCCGGCTACGATCTTGACGGAGTCTTACGAGGCGGAAAATGTCATTAAGCATGGTGTTACTAAGAAATTGGAAGAAGGTGATGAGGGACAAACGGCGGAGGTTGTGGCTAGAAAAGCTATTCGGGCGTTGGAGGGAGGACAGGAACTTATTACCACTGATGTATTGACGTGGCTTGTTAAGGGAAGTATGTTTGGAGGTAGCTTGAGAGGTGGCTTTTGGATGGCCTTGCTACAGTGGTTTCTCGCTGGGCTTATGGGGATTGTTATGGTTTTTGTGAGAGCTGATATGGATGGGAAGGTAAAGACATGGGGACGACAATTCGGAATGGCGGAGTCGAAACGAAGTAATACTTAAGACTCTAGGGGAGATGGCACGGTGCTGTAGGAATTGTGTAGGAATTGAAGAATGACTTAACCATGGAGGCTTCGTGTCGCCTGGTTGACGGTACCCTATTATACAACAAGTGTTGAAGACCGATATTTGAGAACATTCGCCATTTTAACTTCTATTATTCTACTATTGTCCGAAGCGCCTTGTGTAATAGAACTTGAATTATTACAATTATATGAGATATTTTGAAGCATCAATCCATGCCAATTCTTGATTTCGAGCAATGACGGCATCAAAATTGTCCGAATCGCTTAGTCTAATGAGAACACAAAGGGCAACATTATACAAGATGTTTCAATTGATTATGACATGTGAAATATCACTCTATAAAGGGATTTAATCAGTGTTAGTCCTCTGGTTTTTCTTGCACAAAATATCTCCATACAGTCTCATGAAACATTCACAACAGAGTCAAGATGTAGTTAGAAGTTGGTGGGGCTCGGGTATCTCTTGGATGATTCTCTTTTTCGTAAAGCGGGCACATCCTCAGTATATTCTTCTGGCGTTCAGTATTTTTTGGGTTGCGAACTGAGAGAGAGCATTGTGAGGAAAGTATAATGGCATAGGGAAGTCTTTCTGGAAGCACCTCTGGGCTAGTCAAGGGCTGAAAATCTTAATTTCAGCATCTTCGGGTACGGGGTGTAAATTTGGAAGGACTCTTGATTCTTTCTACGTTTTTTTACATAGCTCACAACATACAACAGGGCACTCATTCTAATTAATTGTGTTCTGGGCATCATTCGCTTATACCATCGACTTTCTTATGTCAACAAAACTCCTTCGAGAGACCATGGGGATATACAAAATCTTCCTGTTCAACAAAGTGTCAGTATCAGGTAATTATTTTCCAAAAGATTACTATTTGGCAGTGATTACAAATCGTGAAACCCTCTTTTCTTGCCGTTTTCACAAGAATTCGCCAAGCAACCCGCACACGGTCCATCAATTGCTTGCTCAACCTAGAAGAAAATAAATGATCCTTGGTATCCAAATAGGTCTTTTCGTGGTTTTGAACTTTCCTTTTGGGTCAAGGGGTTTTGATATGCCATTGCTTTCCCATTCTGATCAAGTTTTAGGTGATATTGAGAATCCTCCACGTATTTCCAATTATTTCGTATCTCCCAAGACAAAAAAAAAGAAGCTTGCTTTGAACTCGATATAGCTCTCAAATTTGATCATACATCATTTTCTTCGTAAATTAACGTACAACACATGTGTAAACCAATCTCTTTCAGCATTCCCCGGTACCCTATTTGGTAGGCGCCTCAAAATCAATCCTAAGTGCAGCAATAGCCAACTCAGTTGTAGCACCTTCCCAGAAAACATTGACCGCGAACCCGGTGGATGGGATGCTCCACCACGCGTATGGTCCTTCCGATGATGTGCCAGCCTTAACCAAATAAACCTCTCCATCTACAGTAAGCTGCTCCAACGCAGATCCAGCCCCTCCGGCGTTGTTGAATAGGTATGGAGCGTCAGCATTGATTGGTCCACTACCATTGGTGGGTTCATTGGCTTTGAAAAGTCGGGAAGAAGTGCTAGTGATCTGTATTAGTGAACCTCATGCAATTTTATATGGACAATCACTTACACGTTGAACAAGAATTCTTGATCGTATGTCAAGGAAGAAGAGAGGATTTGGGCTCCGCGGGACACTGTAGCTACAGTTGCGGGATACGAGGCAGTTCCATCTTTTGGGACAACGGTGATGAAAAATGGGCCGGTGATTTGGGCCAAGGCAGTGCTGCTTAGAGCGAGGGCGGCAAGAAATTGGGTGGTTGGGAATTGCATCTTGCTGGATTGTGGTGTTATTTTAATGGAATTCAATGAAGAGAGAACTTTGGAATTATTGATGCTTCATTTATCATGAGAACAATGGCTAGATATATACATTCCTTCAGCAATTGCATCATTCATAATCGGTATGATTATCACCTGTAGCTATAAAAGAAAATGTCGCGTGGTCGTCAAGGATGGGGCGCATTTCTCGTATTTTAAGTGGTTCCTGTCCCCTGTAAACACTCTATGGTATCTCAACGCACTCACCTATTTCGTCTGACGAGTTCAACTTTTGTACACTTGCATATAAAACTCCGACGATAGGTATGCAGAACGTACCACTGGCATGCGCATAAGGCGAAGTTTTTTCTTCAACGACATGAACTTGAGATTTTCCACCAGTAGAGTTCCGATCCTTCATGCTGTAGGCGCAAGGCGGTGCTTAAGCGAGCTTTGGCGGCTTATCGTGTGTAATGAAGGCGTCAATTGTTTGTACAGTACTGAGTTGGTGAATCTTCACCGTTACACGGTCGTGAAGCCCGAAAAGGTGGTGATGAGTTCATCGTCGTGCTTTCACTTGTTTCAGCCACGTACAATTTTTAATTGTAATGGAAATTCTGCTGTGATGGCGGGAAGATACGGAAATATTTTGAAGTCTGGAATATTACGCCATCCCTGACTACGCGACGAGGTGTAAGCAATATAGTAATCTGTAAATCTCACTTATTATTACACTTTTTGTTGAGCATTTAAACACTTATAGGTTTCGCTGACCCGAGGTTGCTGAATACCTAGATCGATCGTATTTGCAATTTTTTACCTCTTGGAACCCATTCGACATCGCTCAACTCAGAGTTATAATTTTGTAATCCCGACGTCTTGGGACGACTGCAGATGATTCACACTGCCGCCTTACTGTAACATCCCCCCCTCGTCTAATTTTTCTAGGGGTACGCGTCTCCGCTTGAGGTAGTATTGCAGGGTATTAAGCAAGGAACAGCATAGTAAGCACTTAAGCAAGCCGGATGAACCTTACAAGTACAGAAGGTAACACAGACTTCATATATTCTGAACTTATTTTGGGCATCGTATGCTTAATAATGTAAATAAACTCATGGTGGTGTATGATTATGCAAAGAATCAGGACGGGTAGTGGAAGTTAGAACTCATAATTTTGAAAGGACTCCAAGAGAGAGTTGTAAGAAGCCAACCGTTTCTGCAGACAGGTTTCGTGACATGTTTTAGAAATTTCGGAAATTCACAACCCTCTTTACAGCAAAATAAAACTTTGCCTCAAATTCTACCCAATCCAACCAAGAGATCCAAGAATTCGGGCGAGAGTTGGGCATATGTTGCGAGAGTGAATTGCCAATGCGACAGTTCACTTGGTGACGTTTCCTCTTTTAAAAATTCGAAAGGATAGAAGGCCAAGGAAATCCAGCAAGTCATTATTGCATAGTATGATATTCTGTTCATTTGGTTCTAAGCTACCTTGGGGAGCTAGAACGTGTCGGGATGTATTCCTATATAAATAGCCTTGAAAGAAGCAAATATTTTCTTGTACAATAACGAGTGGACTATCACTAAAGTGTGGTATCTGTGAGTTATTGGGGATAAGCATTCGGATGAGGAAAGGTTTTTCAAGATTTACCTCGGAATATTCAAGAATTCAAGCGGCTTTAAACATACATACACAGCTACACAGGACTTGAGCCCCAGTTTCAGCTTCGATGACGTTGATTCTGACTATTATAACCTCATAAAAAGTTCCTGCAAAACTGATTCAATGCTTGTACTGCCATGATTGTGCGAAAGGGAAATCAAGTACAGAAACACTGAAAATAACCTTACACAGGTCATTCTATAGCAACACTCGTACGTCCAGTGAAGTGGGGCTTTGGCAGTTATTCCAGATTCCCTTGTCATATATAATAAATTCAACCTTCCCAGGTTGCCATACTTCTCGCTTGCATTTCGAAGCCAGTTGAGCGACAAACCTCTTCTATTGAAGATTCCAAATCGATATCATAAAGGTAACATAACAGATGAAAATCAAGATGGACTGTGAAGGCCCGTTTCTCTGGCGAGAGGTAGAGGAGTCTGAAATCAAGATAACACGAAATGAACATCTTGTAAATCGAAAGATGACCCTTTGAATCTTCTGCGGCAAGTCCCTCTAAATTCATTTTTACGTTTGATAAAGTGGGTAATATTTGACAACAGAAACCCCTTCGACAGTAAGTCGAACAACTTTCTTGTTTACACTGCATTTGGTTTTATCTAGTTCTTTTTTATAACCATGGATAACGTATTTCCTAGGTGAGCCAATCATTAAACCACTAAAGCGCGATACTCTATTTAAAATTTAAAGTGTCACCTCTAAATCAAGCCTAACCCTCTGATGAAGAGGGTCGCATAGCGTTATTATAATATATTCAAAGTTTTGGTATTATTACGTTTGGGTGATTGGCTCACCTGGGAAATACGTTACTTAGTTTTACGTTACTCAACTCAGAGTGAACAGAAAAGAAAAATGACGAGCGGTTATCTCTGAAATAAATCAGGTGTGGTATTTGTTTTCATGAGTTTTGAAGTCAGAAACAAAATGCTTTCATCATAAAGATTTCAACTAAAGAAGCTATTCTAATATTAGATAGTGGAGTCTTTTAACGCTGGCTCTAGTCTGCATAAAATAAGAAAGAAAGGATACTCTCTTTTCACAATTGACAAAATATGCATTTTTCTATTTCGATAAGAACACGCTGAAAATGCTGAAGCGAGGAAAACCCTAGTCATTCTCTATAACTATGCAAGTTGCACTTATGTGCTTTGAAGATGCAACGAGTGGGTTTTCTTGACCTTAACCGTGAAGAATAATATACATTTCAGTCTTGTTCTACAAGACTCTTTGGTGTCATGTTTTCCTTACCGGTGGTTTTGGAATTTGGACTCCCCCGATTTCTTTCTTCGCCAGCTATAGTGAATCAATGGAATTACTCCCAGCGCTTCTGCAGGTCGAAAACTTGAGCACTGCTCAAAATTTAGATAGGAAGGGCATCGGGATCAGCATGGCTAGCTACAAACTCCTTTATCTCGGTGACATAATCAACATACATGCGAATCGTGATGCGTATATCTACACTTTCGCAAGCAGCAAATATATGTTGTAGGTTGGGAGAAGTTGGTTCCAGAAGTGGCGTTTCGTCAGGGCGTGAAAGACTGATTTTGTTTCCAGGCTTAACGACGATAGCAAGAGTGTTCAGAGAAGAGTTGTCTCTGAGTTTATTGCCTAACAACTCGTGGATACATCTCAATGAGGCCTCCAAGCTGTCCGAAGCCACTGGGTTGGTTTGAGGCTCAGTTGAGTTGGGTTCATCTGGCTGGTGCTCAAGAAATGGTGCCAAGTACCTACTGGTAAAGTGAATCTAACAGATTTCAGTAATAACACTGAAGTAAAAGCAAAACGAGAAACACGACTTGAATAAATTTCAAAAGTCAGTAGACATACAAAATTATATAAAATATCCCAACGAAGAAGAGATAAAAAGAGGTAGTCGCAATAAAGACAATTATAATTACAGCTTATAAAGAAGGGTATCGTGATCGTAAAGAAGAGTTAAATTACACTTGTTTTACTTAAGTAGATAATGAAATAAAAACACATTATTTTCTAGAAGATCTTGCATTTGAAAGAAAGCGATGTTGAACAATATTACTTCAATCAATGGAATCATCTCCTTAATTCACAAGCTGTTACTTGCAAACCTAGAGATATTTACTTGGACTGTTTCAGTGGTGAATCCAGTAATTCCACCTGTTAAATTATGATTCTCAAGCAGTTTAACATAAAATAGAGGATAGAATGACTTAACTATACGTAAATAAGCTAAAATCACCCCAACTCCCTATTCCAGTAGCAAAATGGATCAAAACTTGTCGTTTCGAGCGAATAGAAGCAGCAAAGATATTTTGTAAGTGAAAATGTAAAAGAGGTAGGCATTACTCTACGAACACCCACGTTTACCTTGGTGATACAAAATGGACTGGAATAATTAAAAGAATTGTTCTAGAAAATCCTAGAGAATTGAAACATTAATTACTTAATTCTCCTAATTTCGCTAGAACAAATTTTACAGTTACAAAAAAGCTCTTTGAGTAATAACAATATAAGATTCGCGCAGAGCAATTTCCACTTCTCTTGCAAGTGCAAACCGTGAGAGTCTAACTTCAAAAGCCATTTTACCATCGGATTTAAAACCTTCGTTTGTTTGTACTTCTAAAACCAAAAAGTCTGTCGCTATCTCCACCTCCAAGAAGCGAGAAGAACCAGGACGAAAGCCCACAGAATAGTCGTGTGATGATACTGTCACACGGGTCATACTACCAACACACAACATGATTGGAAATTCATACGAGGAATCAAAAACTAAAGGAGAAGTGGCGGAACTTACGAGCTAAACATGACCACCGCTCCCTGCCATCTTCGCATTCACCATTCCCACACCTGAGCCCCCTTCATCGGTCCCTAAACCAACTATGGAAACCACCCACCAAGAGGAATTAAGAACACAGGAAATGCCGGAAGGTTGGCTGATGGCGTTTCTCCTGTACGACGTTCAGGGAAATCAAACTACCTCACGTTGACAATAAAAGATCTTTACATATAATATTTCAAAGGTATCCTGATAGTCACTGACCTCTTTCAGTGTTACCGAGAAAGTAATTGGGAAGTGATAGATTTGCTGCCAAAAAGAGATTTACCCTCTAATTCACAAGCCACATTCATTCTACTCAAGTACCATGTCAAATCAAGCCAACTGGCAGAGAGAGAGAGAGATCGGGAGGCACCAGTAGCATGTAGGAGACTCGAATATATCGGGGGGGTTTTTTTTGACTCTTCAAGGCTTCAAAATCACACCAATGTCGTCATTCATCCATGAGCTTTTTGCGTCCTGTAGTTCTTGTTGATCCTATGACATTTAATAGAAGCCCAGGGGAAGTTTCTCCTCCAGTTCTGTAGGCCACGATCCCAGCAATAGACTCAAAAAAGCCCATCCCCACAACTTACAACCTCAAAAACATATTCTGCATCATCCTTAGTTCATTTCCAGTAACCAACCCCAAGCCTAACTAAGAGAAATAAACAAGCAACAATACAACTCTCTCGCCCTATTTATGAGCCTCCCTTCTGAACAAGTGACTCAAAGCCAACAAGCTCAAAACAATTGGTATCAAAAAACCGCGCTGCGTGCAGGTAAAACAAGTAAAAATTATATTCGCTCTCTAAGTAAACCCGGAGTTATGATCGAAGCCCAGATGTTGAACTATTGACCTTTTTTCAGAAGCAAAATCTATTGAAGATTTCTTCTGTGGGGGTACAAGCGGAATTTCTTGTCGAAAGCTGAGCTGCCGTCGAATTTCGAGCTTACATTCGTTCCATTTTCCCAATCTTGAAAACAAGATCAAGAACTATAAAAAGAAGAAGGAAAGAGGTTTGTCAGTCTTCCTCAACCGAACCGAAGAGTGGCAGAGATCACCGGAGTAGTAGACAACCATCCACAATAACAGACCCCGCTTCAAAAATGCCGTATGCTTGTGCATGACCTCTGGTTCCGTGCTTCCAACTATTTTTATAGAACAAGTTGGCATAGGATGAAGACTCACCCATCAACTTCTCGACGACAATAGTCTCCCATATACCCGCTTATCACCAATACTGTACAACATTTTTGAAATCATTGAACAACCATTTCCATTATCATCATAATTTGACAGATGTCCCAACAGCAATACCTTACTTGACCTTCACTTATTAATCCAAACCGTCCAAACAACCGTAAAAAGAGAAAGAACGATGAAAACCAACAATCTTTACAATTGAGGCAGAACTCAGGTTTTATGCAAGTAGTATGTGCCTACCTGGCCCAATTTAAAAGAAGAAATATTAAACCAGAATTCATAATGTCTCCCCCACTTTCCGAAGACCAAGGAAGAATTTGAAGCTACATCTGACAAAGATGGCAAAGAAATCGTAACAGCCACAACAGACATCCGTCTCCTCCCGTTGCTATGTCGGTCTTCCAACACGCGTTCTCTCAGCCAAAAAAAAAATTGCAAGAAAGGATTTTGCTGTCGAAAACACAACTATCCTCGAATCCAAACCCCCTATTCATCCCTTTAAATCCCTTCAATACCCAATATCATCTTTACACAGGTCTTGGGAAGAATTTTTTCCCCCAGCGCCATGGTAGAACGCCAAGCTAATAGCCCTGACGAGTTTACAACAGCTTCCCAAAATCGTTTCCGTCTTCTGGGATACTCTGTGGTTTGCAGCGCTGTACAATAAGTGTTTTGCTGAATCTTTGTAGGGGCTGTTGGACGATTGCCTTGGGGATCAGAGTCCCATTTATCGGTTGCAGGTAGGGAGTTGTCGAATGTATGAATGGTACCTAGTGTCAGAATTTCCCAGGGCTCTGAAAAATATATGATTCACGAAATTCAAGCATCACGGAGGACAATTATACCAATATTGTGATTCCGCCTTGACCGTCCATTCTTTGAATACCCAAGGGAAAGTGAGAGAAGAAACAAGGGGATAATAGGAATTGAGAGTCACCATAACAAGGACCCTTTACCAACTTGCAAAAATTAAAATTATCCTGTTCGGGCAGGAAAATGAAGCAGAAGGGTGGTTTACCAACCTTTGTCTGGAAAAGCAAAAGCACGAAATCGAGAGGGAAAGAAAACTAAGCTTAAAAGCAAATTTTCTTCAGCGACAAGATATGAGTAAAAACAAATCAATCCCAAGGGTATCTCCCAACATGAACTCCAACCTCACAAAAAACACTCCATATCCACCCAACTAATATATCCCCTCCCTCAGCCTCTCCCCCAGTCCCTCCATCCCCTCCCTCAGCACCGCCCGTTCCGTCTCCCGATCCCTCCCCTCCGGTCCCATAACCACACACCCCACTACCTTCCCTCCATCATCCACAACAACCCTCCCAACCCTCTCATCAACCCAGCGTATAGAAACCTGTTTCGCCTCCGCATCCGCTGCACTAATATCCTCGATAATCATCTCTCTCCCCTTTCCTTTAAAATCCTTTTCGTCGAGTCGAAATTCTTTTCTGAGACTCTTGATTACTGATACGCGGTTGTGGTAGCCTACTACTTCTTTTCTAAGGGCTCTTACGAAACGTCGGAGATCTTGTCTTTTCCCTCCTGCAACCTTTGTTGTATTCATTGGGACTACGCCCTTTGTAGTGGGTAGATATCTCTTCGCTAGTTCCACGAGTGGAATGTAGGGAGGAAGTGTATGTCTATGCACCCTCAGGAGTTCCGAGTCTGGAAAGGGTTTATTAAGCATAACATAATAAGGCACCCCAAACTTCCCATTTCCCTCAATCTCTATTCTAATCCCCAAGATATTCCCCTTATCCACTGCATTTGGATCGGGGTCTTTGATTTTGAAGGCGGTTATGGTACCGCATGCGCGGTAGAGGCTTTGTTGGTTGTGCAAAAGCTGATCTTTGGATTTTGAGAGCAGGGGGTCGGTGTCAGTTGGTAGGTCGGAGGTGGTGGAGGTTTGGGACTGAGAGGGGATAGAACTGGATTTTGGGGAGGCTTTTTGGAGACGGAGGAGGGTGGATTTTGTGGCGTGGGAGGAGAGGATGCTGGTTACTTGGAGGTTTCTTTGTGTGCGGAGGGAGGATACTGATTCTGTTAGTTGGGTGGTGTAGAGTGGTGGGGAGTCTTGTTTACTTTGGGCTTGGAGAGATGCTATTTCGCTGTCGAGTTGCTCGCCGATTGGATCGCCAATGGGAGAGTCTATTGAATTAGACATATTGGAATGGATATGGCGTTGTCAATCAATGCTGCGATAGAGTAGAAGAGGGGAACTTGAGGTTGTTGTCGCGCTTTGAAGTTTGGAAGACGCGACGAGGTACAATCTACTTATCTGAAGATCTAATCTCTTGGCGATCTTGTGTTGGAAGTCAGAGGGTTTGATGAGGTCATTCAACGTGGAGGAAAATTTGAGAGAAGTCTTTTTATTATTACCTCTAGCTTGTTCATTTCAAGAAGAGAAGGAATGTCTCTAAAACATCCCTCAGTATTGCAATAATCTCATAGAAAGTTGCGGAAATTGTTTCTGTCGCCTACTCTACTGACAGGGGTACCTGCCTGGCCTGCCTTTGTATGCATGGCCGGCTTCACCTACGAAATACAACAAAGGAACTCAACTCAACAACGACAACTTATTCACCCCCAGTAGGGATTCATAACCCAAGGCTGCCCTGCCTCTCCCATCTCGTGAATATAACCACCCTCACCGCCCCTCCCAGCGACAAGGACTATAAATACGAAGCTCCTCCTGCCTACGATCTACCCCTCCACAACTCATACCTCCATCTTCAAATCTCCCATACAAACCCAATACAAAACCACCATGGCGGACGTCGACATGACCGATGCGCCCTCCGGCTCCACAGCACCAACAAAGAAGCTCACCAGCAAGTCCAAGGGCGGTGCGGCAGATGGCGGGGCAGATGGCAAGAAGCGCTTCGAAGTTAAGAAGGTGAGACGAACTCAACACGATCTGCCAATTCCTACTCCATTTAAATACTAACTTTGGATAGTGGAACGCGGTAGCTCTCTGGGCTTGGGATATCGTCGTCGATAACTGCGCTATCTGCCGAAACCACATTATGGATCTCTGTGAGTAACTGTGCTCTGGAGGCAACACCGCGAGGGAAGATTACTAACGAGTGTTACTAGGTATTGAGTGTCAGGCAAATCAAGCTTCGGCTACGAGTGAGGAGTGTACTGTCGCTTGGGGTATTTGTAATGTATGTTTTGTTCTCACCTTTCGAATCATACTCGTACTGACTTGGGGATAGCACGCCTTCCATTTCCACTGCATTTCCCGTTGGTTGAAGACTCGTCAAGTTTGCCCTCTAGACAACAGAGACTGGGAATTCCAAAAGTACGGTCGATAAATGGTCAAGTAAAGAATACGGAAAATAAATGACACCATGGGGGTTGGCGCCGGGGCATGGATGATGAATGGATATGGTCTCAAGTCAGGAACATTTACAGGAAGCTTGTTCTCTACCCTTTGCAAAGCATTGAGCAGTACAGGCGTATGTTTTTATGAAGGGAAATACTACCTATGGTGACGGCATTCACGCAGGGGCATAGAGATATTTTGATGAAGCCATAGCCTTCTTGCAAAAGCATCTCTCAAATCAAAATACAAAGATGAATACTTGCTTTTGTGCACTTGTCCGCTGACTCAATATAATCCTTTCCTCCAAACTAAAACTCCCAAGTGTCCATAATGCCCGCTCGCCCGTAACGCCAATGATTCTAACCCGCTCCATTCCCCTCATCCAACAACCTGTCCATCAACAGTAATTTCCCCCTTCTCCACACCCCCAACGGGTAACCACTTAACCGGATGTCGATTGAAGAAAGGCCAAGGTGGTACGACGAGGAACATGGTGACTGCGGTTCCTCCCAACCCGATGAGCAGCGCGAGCTTGATATCTTGTTTGATGTAGCCGATGATGAATGATAATACCTGTTTTCTTGTAAGTCCACATACTTTAAAGTGAGGTCATTGAATTGGGGATTATACTTACGCCGACGATTGAGAGGAGGGCTGTGGCTAGGAATTCGGTGAACCTCTGGCCTTCGAAATCCTGGGAAGCTAGTTAGTATAGGGTATTTTGTAATTTAGAGCGGGGAACTTACGATTTGGCCTTCGGCGATGTCGCGCACTTGTTCTAATAATTGGTCTGTCATTGTTGCGTTTGTACAAGCGGTGGTTTGGAATTTTGGTTCTGGAGTCTGGCCTTTACCTTGTTGCGATGCTGGCCTTCTCTGGCGGAGCTGTCGTTTTATTGGTTGCACGTGACGAGGCTGAGAGCTAGAGGCTTGGCATTAAATGGATAGCTCGGGTTTTCAATATGAACCTCTATCTATGACTTTCTATATTTTTGTCCTATTCGTTTAACCCCTGATCCAGGAAGCAATGAGATTGCCGCTTTGTGTCTATCACGAGCCGGAGACAGATAACCTTGGAACTCTGATTGCCAAGAGAAGTATCGTCAGCACATGAGCTGTCTGAACACCTGAAATCCCTCATAAGGCAGTTGTTTTTTGGAATGGAGATATGCTTTAGGAATTGAAGTACATATGCTTGTACCCCTATCTACTCGAGTAATATTCCTTTCATAAAAAGCAGAAATCTGGTAATGGCTGGACCCTGATGCGAGACAAGAGCCTCGAACTCGGTTCGCAGATGGATCTTCAGCTGCCGGCAAAGCGCCCGCTAAGGGAAGCTTGAGCCAGCCAATAAGCAGCGCTTGAGCGATTTTCGAGCAACCTTCAAAAAAGTCCTGACTCCTCCCCTCTCTCTTCCTCCCTTCTTTCCAACAAACCTCCGGTTTTGATTGAACCACCACCCCAAAAATCTACCAGCGCACGAATCCCAATTCACACCTATCCCAAGACCATCGCGTCCTGTTGAGCGACACCAACTAATTCACCGTTCAACCGCATCTGCGTGTGGCGGACCGAATTCTAGCCCTTTTCGGCACGTCATTGTGTTCACCCACAACTGACCCTCTCCCTGACAAAAGGTTTTGCACGACCAGAACATATAAGCTCACCAACCACGCCCCTCCGATAATTCAACGCACACATCCTACCAAGCAGTCTTTCCGATAGACTCCCTATAACTGAATACAACGAAAAGTTCTTCCTCACCGCCCGACCACCTTCATCCAAGCTTATCGCCTCGGCGGCCTCTATCAACAACAACCACCAAGTTGGCGGGACTCGTACTTCACCAGTTTTCCTTCATCCGTCCGCTCCTCGGCCCAAAAAGCTGGGCGTACTGCGGAGGCGACAAGAAACCTCCATAACTGGCTCTCTGCGTCAAGAAGAAAAATAACATACGATAATATCAAAAGAAAAAGAGAAGAAGTCTTGCGTGAGGAGCTGGGTGGTGTTGGTTTTTTAAAAACCAAAAGGAATTCTGTGTGCAGGTCGCAAACCTGTGCCAAATCCTCTATCAAGTTGACGCCAACACGCGGTGGGCGCTCGGTGCGACCCTCCTTATCGATTCGAGGGCGCTTTTGACCTAAAACTAATGTGAGCTATCACGCCGGTTGCATCTGTATACGGAGGCTGACATTCTAAAAGTATAGAAGATTTTTGAATAAATAGAGTATTCGCTGCAATGTCTGACCACGACGATACCCTTAACACTGGGTACAGCACCCCAGTGCCAGAATTGGATGACCACCGATATCAATCCGCCTCGGTTCAAAAGGAGCCACGTTCTCGAAGAGGTACTGCCGGAAGTATGTTCACCGGCTCTCCAGGAAATCCGGATCTATCCCTCGTTAACGAAGGACTCTTGCACACTATCGCAAGAGACTTTGAGCATGCAGTCATTGACGAGGAGGTTGCTGATGCCTCTCCCTTTCAAAACCGAACTGGTGGTGGCGAGAGGAGCCGCCGAGGAACGGTTACTACTATGGACCCTCGATCAATTTCTCCACCCAACTCGGTCAAGGCATTTGCTGAGGCTCGACGCCGTGAGAGAAAGCATTCAACCATTGATGTTGATCAAAACGATAGCCAGCAACAAGAAGATTGCAACAACCTCCGTCGCACCGCTTCGGGTACTAGTCGCAGAAGTCTTCGCAGCAGACGTTTCACAAACGAAGATGATGCTAGGTCCCTTACTGCATCTGTCAAGTCTGAAGCGGAGGAGGATGTGTGCTTTCCTTTGCAAAAGAATGGAAACAAGAGCACACTCCAGATTGACTTTGAGGGATTGGAGGATTTTATTGCCGAAGAGGAGAGCCGAGAGAAAACACCACCAAAGGGCCAGCCACAGGCTCGTGTATTCCAAGACCTTAGGCCACACAATGCTGGCAATGTCCCAACAATAATCACCAACGACGGAGATTTTGTAGAGATTCCAACCAATGGCACTTCTTTGGATGAAAAGGAAAAGGCAGACGACGCAGCAACCCTCCAGTCCGGTGCCCAACCATCTGGAGCTGACATCAACCGATTCGAGTTCTTCTCTTCGGAAGGTGAGGAAGTCATCCACTCCGCCGATTTTGGAGGCCTCATCTTTCCTGGAGAGAATATCCGAACCCTCTTTACGCTACCAGAAGGAGAGGAGGAGGATGGTGTTTGGTGGCTTAACATGAACAATCCAACCGAGGAGGAGATCCGTGCCATTTGCAAAGCATTCGGAGTCCATCCATTGACCATTGAGGATATCGGAACACAAGAAGCCCGCGAGAAGATTGAACTCTTCCCCTC
>LLCD01000509.1:0-17780 GCA_001414355.1 Hymenoscyphus salicellus
ATGTATTTCTTTACAGCGTTGGATTCAATGCTGGATGTTCTATGTTAACATGAAAAATTTCCGTGACTAATCTAGGATTATAGAGTTAGATTCGACTTTGCGAGTAGTAGTTAATCTCGGCGTGAAACTGTAGGAACGGTACGTGAACAAATAAATACTATTTTCCATTTTATAAACACGAAGTATAAGATTATAAGTGAATAAGAAATCGAGTGTTATAGAGAGTTTATCTACCGAATAGTAAAACTATACTTACTACGAAGCTAGTAAGTATAACTAAATATACCTTTAAAGTTAGTAGTAAACTCTAGTACTTTTCGCTAGATTACTAGATTAAAGGTAGTAGTTTATATATTATTAGAATTACTAATCTATCTAATCTAGGAGATTAGTACTAGCTGTCGGCTATCTAATATCTATTAATTTTTATTATTTAAAGACGTAGTACGTTAGAATTACTCGATGTTAATATAAGTACTTTATACTAGTTAATAAAGATATCTATAGAAGGACCTAGCTAAGGTGTTCTCTCTAATATATTATTTAAAATACCTCGTCGCTATAAGACATCGAGGAACGTTTTCCTTTACTAGTAATAGAAGATTTATATACCTAAGAATACGAGAAGGTAATAGAGGTTCTATTTTTAATTCTCTAAGGTAGATATTATTCTTTATCTTATAAAATAGAGATGTTCTATTATTATAGCTTTAGAGATAATTATACTTATAACCTTAGAAGAACTTATCGCCGAAGACTAGCTTTACTTTCTTAGCTCTCTATCTTCGTTAGAAAGTAGATAATATATAAACGATTTAGCTATTAATTAGCTAGTTCGCTAGTTTACTAGTTCGTTAGTTCGCTAGTTTATTAGTTCGTTAGTTCGTTAGTTCGTTAGTATAACTACTATATAAAGTAACTAGTACTAAGAAATTATTTATTATACTACTAGTTATCTTATCTAATATAGTCTTATTACTTATTCTATATTAAGTAATAATAAGAAAAAGTTAAGGAAATTAATAAGTAGATGATTTTATCGCTATTATTAGGTTTTAGTAGAATAAGAACCTCCTTATATATCTACTAAACAACAAGGTTAAAGAGCTTAGTAGTTGTAGAGACAAGGAACCTACTATTAAAAGCTTTTTCGAAATTTGTTTATTTTTAATAGAGAAAGACTTTAAGGAGCTTATAGCTATGTTTCTCGGCAACGACTATAACTTATAAATCATCTCAAGAGTACTCTAACGCGCCTGTAGTCGTTAGAAGGATCAGATGAATCGGGTTTAGTAAACTTACCTGACAAAATCGCTTATAGGTAGGTAATTCAAGAACTTGTCTTCTTCCATCAGTAGATGCGGCACAAATTTCGTCCGGAGCCATGTTTGTCCCTGTTGAATATACATCACAGAGCTCCAAATGATGAGATGATCCAGGCAATATGGACAGAGATGGTGGGAAAAGAGAAGTCGAGAAACGCGTGAGACTGAGACAGGGACCGAGTGAATTTTCCGACAATTTCCAACCCCTCTGCGCCGAGTGTGCATTCTTTGCTGCATTCACAACGCCAGGGCGGAAGGGGCTTGTAAGCGAATGGGTGGGCGGTGACCGATTGTGGTGCTCTTGGTCGATTCGCAGCAGGGTATGTATTTGTATCGTGTTGGATACAGGTGGACTCGGTCGTAAAGCTGCATTTAGTCTTTTGTAAGTCGAGGGTTCGATAAAAAATTACTAGAGCTTCGGGGCCCAAGCTCTACACTATACTCTGCGAAATCCTGAATTCATGGATGAAACAGTCATAGGGGCTTCCGGCTTCGAATGATGAAAGTAAGGACAGGATCCGGTTTTTTTTTCGTATGAAGGGCTGGTTTGCGTTGATTGCGCAAATCTTGAGTTGAGTGTGTGTATCTTATCCTAGGATATGCGATATTTCGGGTCAGGAATGCTTCTGTGGTGGTTAGGTTTGATGGGATGTTGAGGTTGGGTGGTGTTTATGGATGGATAAAAGGAAGATGCGTAGGGGTTTCAAAGTCAAGGACGCGATTTGATGAAATCGTATTTGACAAAGGGAATGATATGCCCCCTGTTGTTGACGATGCACAATGAAAAAGAAGAAGAAGGAAAGAGCCTATTTCTGGAGCGGAGTGCAAAGTGTAATAATGAGAAATTTTCTCTGCCAGTCACATGGAGACTTTGAGTTTGCAAGAGCATGACAAAAAGGTTCCTTTTGTGATGAGTATGAGTTTCAACTTGTTACCCACTACTGAAGTGAAGTTACCCACCCTTCACTGCGAGGAAGTGGGTTGTCGAAGGGTAATTTGCCCACTGTAAAACCCAAAGATACTACGAACAGTGACATGGAAGTGCTTTATATACGCTCTCCAGCGTGGGTGATACAGCACCAAAGAGAAAATATAACGTACCTGATATAGCGAAGTAAGTGAACATTAGGTATGCCGAAGCTTGTTGTTAGCGACGGAGAGCGGGTCATCCTCCTCCTCGTCTGCTTGGAGAGGTCGTTTGCCAGAGCTTGGGGCCGCCATACTCGCAGATGGTATATCTGGAGTAGCTGGTCTACTGTTTGAAATCAGCTTGGTATCTGACGACTCGATAGAATTGGAGTTGGCAGAAGGAAACAACTCATTAGGATCTCGAAGGACAACGACCATCATTGCCTCTATAATCGGAACAAAAAGGGGATCGTAGAGGACATTGTGTGTTTTCATGGCTTCGAGGTAGGCCTCTGTCAATTTCATGAGTTCAGGATGGATCCTGAGGCGTGCTCCATCATCTCGTGGGCCACTTGCTCGCACGCTGCCAATCAGACCAATAGAAGATGTTGCAATCGAAAATTGGTTTCCCGGGGCCGTGGCACCAAGCGGTAAAGCATTGGTACCAGGGGAGATACTTGATCCCCCACTGCCGGATGATACGTCGTGCTCCGCAGAGGCAGCGACTGGTGTTGGAGAAGTAGAGTCTCTGTCTACAACACGCGGAATGCCTCCATTAGAGGTATCTCAACTTGAGGTTGCCTTGGCCGTGATGCAGCCAGACTTGATGAATTCGATGTATGTGCTGCTGGAGTAGTGATAACGAAGACAGTGCAACACCGTTCGAAAGATGATATCCTTATCTGAACGATGTGGTGTCTCAAGTGGTGTGTTGCTGCAAGTTCGTTGAGTGGAAAGCAGAGAACAAGTTTGGGAAGGGTCTCAGGGTCAGGGACTTCATCGCTGGAGTCGACGCGGATGTGCTTTCCTCGTTTGCACGAAAAGCTATTCTGGTCGACGCTTTGGGCGAGAACGGGAAACAACCATTTTAAAAGTGTAGGTGCACCTGCACTTCTTAGGTATGGACCTATGCTATCGTCTCCCACGAATACTTTAGACCGGAAAATATCACCGGCTTTATCTAAAGAATAATAACAATCTGAACAACAGATTCGTTGTTCCATGATAATTTGGATGTCGGGTGGCTGGCTGCAAGTATATTTTGACCTGCGTCCTTGATCTACGATTAAAATTGGAATGCTTGTTACGAGATTCAAGTCGAAGTTTAGGTTCATGGAATAGAAAAAATCCTCGACGGTAGTCAACAATCGATCTAATCCTCCTCGTCGCATGTTGTGTATAAATCTACTCGCAAGCCCAACTGCGGAGGCATTCATTCACTATAGGTAAGGAGCCATCCACTGCCACCTTTGAAGTTCCCCGTGAACATAATTTAAAGCGTATAATTAAAACATTAAAATACAGGAAATCGATCTAACTTGAATATATACATTGAACCAAAACAACGAACAAATATTCAAGTACTTCCTCCTCCCCCTATGTAACCCAATATTTTGCGGCGGCGGCGTAAAAGACATTTCCTGAGTATGAGTCCCATGAGGAGATAAATTCATCGAGCCATCCATAAAAGTTGTCACTTCCGTAGCAGAAATCCTCGGACTCACAGTCCTCGACGAATAACTCCTCCAAAACCCGGCGTCTGAGGACAAACAAGATCCTCCCTTCTCCCAGGCTGTCTCCTTTCTCTCCTAAACATCCTCAACGACCCCTTCTTTTGACCTCGACCATCAAGTTCCGGTGTACTCCCACTACCCAACATCTCCGAAGCTACCTCTTCAGCGGGCAATTCAAATACCGGATGGCTGTCCCCTTCTAGGACTGCATATACCTTTCGTCCGTCTGCTTCGAATGCCTCGGTCCCGGGATCCGCGGGTCCTGTGGAGGTTCCATCGAGTTCTGGCTTGATGATTTCAAGATTGTTGATTGCTGTATGAGCTAGTCCTGACGCAGCGTCTGCTTCTTGTTGTCGCTTTTGTCGAGGTTTCAGACAGCAGAAGTAGAGGAGTAAAGCGCAAACAAATAAAAGTAATGCAGCACCGCCAGCGATACCACCTATTGCTGCGATTGGAAATTTCTTCTTCGCGCTTTCTTCAGGAACTGTATCTGGTGCCCCATTTGATCTCGGCAGGATTGGCACGATTTGTGCTGCCTGACGTGCATCCCATTTGCATTGTGAGACCGAAAAAATCTTCCGCTCGTAGTCTGCGATGACATACGCTTCTTGAAGAAAGGTTCTGCCGATTCTATGTTGCGTCGAATTATCTGCACGTTTGAGGGGGAAATATCGTGTCGGGGGATCAGCAAGCGGTGTCGATGCTGTGAGATCAAAGGCAGAGTATGGAAGGGAAATTTCGACGCTTGTTGTGGAATCCTCTGGGCTAAGTGTAAAGATGAAGTTGGGGTTTCGAGCTAAGAGCGTATCATGTTGAGAGTCATTTAGGAAGTAAAGTTTTGAAGTCTCGTTCCAGACGAGGCCGAATGCACTTTCGAAAAGCTTGCATGTTGAGATTGGGAGGTAGATATATGGGATAGTGGAATCGATTGTTGATTGAATAGGCGAATCGAGTAGGGATATGTTCTGTGTACTTTGATTCGATTTGATGCCTTGAATCATGACATCAAGGCTATCTCTGAATGGGAAAGTAATGGTGTTTGGTATGAATTTCGATTGATCATAGCCTCCGAGAACAAGACTTCCGGGAATTTTGTTCAGACCTTGGCGTTGAGTCGTTAGTTTGCCATACATAGAGGGAGGATGAATAAATAACCTACGATATTGATTACCCGCGGTATAACCCCAACTGATGCTGGGTATCAGAGACATATTCCGGATATTTTTCATCAAGCTAGGAATGGGATTATTATACGATCCAAAGTTACTCGCGCTGGGCCCAAGTCCTAATAACCCAATGAAGAAATCTTTCGTCGCTATCCCAGTAACAGTTTGATTTTTTACTTTCGTGCCCTCCTTGCCTTGCCAGCTAAATGAAATATCATCGAACCCATATCTTCCTTTGCCCCCGTAGCCCAATTCGGATTCCAAAGTCAACGTGTATATACTGTTTGTGACATTGATAAGAAGAGGAGAGTACGTTGATGAGTCGTTATATGTATAGAATTCGCCTCGTAACTTTTTGCAATTGATGGGATCTCCTGCTACGCAACCCTCGGGGGCGATAAGCATGGTTTCGGTGCCAGCAGTCGATACGAGTACTTTGACCGTTTGCGGAGGTGTACCAATTTGAAGACCGAAAGTTGACCAGCTGCCATCGTTGCCATCCCTTTAAAAATCAGCGTTGTTTGGTCAGAAGGGGGAGCACCAGAGGAAGTTTTCTATTGTACGAGAGATCCAGAAGAATTATAAAGTCTAACTGCTGACTATTCGAGGCCAATTCGCATACTGTCTTATGTTGTGCGAAGTGGTTTGGAATAAACAGTGACTTTTCGAGAAAATCTGGTGCAATGTTTCCACTGAGCAGTGGTGGCCACGAATGGTCACACGAATTGGTAAAATAAGCTTACCATTGTCCGGTCGGCGGAACAACCACTGGCGCTGGATATGTATCTCGTGTATCGAAAATATTCAAAAACCCGAGTGTAAAGTTTGGCAAATGGAGGACGCTAAAGAGAAATCCCAACCCTCGCGAGCGACTCTCTCGCGGTTCCCACCGCCCAAACATCTTGCTATCGCGGGGGAACAGACATATGGCTATCCAGCCGGAGTAAAGAGAGGGTTGGACAAAAGAAGGTTCGGGAGAAAGGCAGCGAAAGGTAGAATTCTAATCGCTGGGGAAACTACTGTGCGGGAGAAAAAAGATGAACGCGTCTAGACTCTCTCTGTTCATAGGAAATTCGACCCAAGTCCAGGTCTTGGAAAAAGCAAAGATAATTGGGTGTCAAGCCCGGCTGGACATACATAACAATCGCGCTATCCAATCATTTTCTTACCGTGAAGAACTGGTGATTTTCGTGGCGCGTGCCATGAACAAGGTGATGGAAGGGATTGGGGAACAAGGAGATATGGATGAAGCCACAATTATGGCATGTTCCGGCTTCGATGTCTAGAGAAATGGAAGAAGATTGGTTGTTGTGGTCTATTTAGAGTGGTGGCTGAGGCTGAGGGGTTGAGGTCCGGAGGCTCACATATCAAACGACGGGATGTGTCCACTTACACGTGACCGAATGTTCGCACAGCAACCAATCAAATTGAGCCTAGGCCATAGATCGGCTAGAAAGCTAATAAAAATATCTTCACTTCTGAGCCAATCTTGACCACTGCCACATCTCCTCCACTCGAAGCGAGACTTCATCAAGCCCCGAACGATGCAATGGCTCACAGCAGAAAATTAAAGCGGCAGGAAATACTCGAGGTTCGTATCTCCTTGGCGTCATTCAAGTAAAGTATCCTAAATTGTTGGAACAGTGATAAAATTCACCTAGATATTGTGAACAATCAACTTCAAGTGTTTCAATTATCTAGGCAATCTTCTAAGAGAGTTAGCAATGAACTGTATTTACTGCCGCCTTTTTCGTCCATCGAGAGAATGGGCACTGTTTGATGTTTTAAATGACGAGAAACCTTGAGCACTGCCAGTGGTGGCTTTTCTGCCAATACCTGTACACCAATAGTTTGGTTTTTTGTTTTCGGTGAGTCTGAAGTGCTGGCAACCAGGAACAGCCCCCATGGGGAGATTCAGCCCTAAATGTCATGCCGAGTCCAAGTTGACGGAGTCGTCTGATTGTTTCCCCTAAACTTTGCCTCTCTTGTTTTCTTGATATCGCTCTTTTGCTCCTCCGCTTGTTGGTTTGTCTCGCAAAATACGTTCGTTACAACACTTTCAGGATGTTTCTGAGGTCGCTATTTCTTACGTGGGTTTTCTTTTCGGTCATAATACATGCAGATCTTGTAGACAGAGGTATTTTCGCCATGATGCCATCTTGAAAATCAACTGGGTTTTTTCCGGCTAACGTCAGATAGCTCTAGTTTTCTCCAACACCACAAGTTCAAGTAGTATCAGCACGGCATCGAGCTTGAGTGCCAGGCTAAGCAGCAGTGATGTTACAACAATAACCAGCAGCAGCCTTACAAGCAGCGCGAGCAGCACCTCATCCGGGTCTGCAACAATGAAAGGCATTTCGGACGAGAAGTCAGATTCCACCAGTTCTTCAAGCATAAGCGCCGGCATTTCAAAATCTTCGACAACAAAGCCTACCATCGGTTCCTCGTCTTCCTCCGATGGATTGAGCTCAACAAGCAGTAGTCTTACTGGATCTGCGACCAAAGGTATTTCGGACGCAAAGTCAGATTCGACTAGCTCTAAATCGATTTCAGCCACAAGCACCAGCAATTCGCGTTCTTCAACGACACAGAGTACAGTGGGTTCCTCGCCTTCCTCTGAAGGGGTAACTTCAACAATGAGTGGTCTCGAAAACAGCGTGAGTAGTGGTACCTCTGGATCTGCGACAACCAAAGGCACCTCGGACAAGTCAGATTTTACTAGTTCCGCTTCAAGCAACAGCAATACACAATCATCCCCAACAACAAAGACCACGATCACTTCTTCGTCTTCAGATGAGATGGCTTCCCATCACAGCAGTCAAAATTTAACATCAAATTCTGCGTCCAGTTCGTCACAGAAGGCAAACCAGAGTCAGTCAAATACCTCCAACATTCCGGTCTCGTCAAAGTCAGTCTCTACCAGGTCTCCGACAGTCGGCGACCAAAGCAAGTCTAGCACAGCAAACTCCACGATATCTTCCCCTTTACATACCAACTCGGTGTCAAAGAGTGCCCAGCCAGGCGCCAACTCTACGGTGTCATCAAATTCAGCATCCCCGACAGTAAATAGCCAGAGCCACTCTGGCACAGCCAGCTCCACGATAGCGCCGACTTCAGAATCAGGTGCATCACCGAAGGCCAAGGCCAGTAGCCAGAGTCAACTCAGGGCTAGCAACTCTACGAATGCGGCATCCAGCTTAGGGTTGACGGCCAGTAGCGAGAACACGTCGAGTACTGGCAATTCTACGAGTTCAGTATCCGGCCCAGCTTCGACCAATACCCAAAGTCAGCCTACTGCGAATTCTACGATCACTTCAATGACGAAATCCCAGAGCTCGTCACTGACTACATCGGCTCCTCCAAATGAAACAACCCCTCAATGTGGCTTCATAGTTCAAGACGTGATCACTGAGGAATATTGGCAAGTGTGGGGTTATACTACGGAGATTCGGAATGTCCCCTTGACTTCAGTGACAATTTATATGAACTACACTCCACCTCACACAGTAAACAACACGTACCAGACCATCGCTACACTCACACATAGTAGCGAGATTGACAAGAACCCGCTTCGCTTAGCTCTGAACTCCAATGCTCCCTCGCAGGTCGAAGTTCACCTCACCGGAACCGATCCTATTGTCACCCATGGCGTCACAATGTAAGTTCAACACATTTCCCAGTGTGTATAAGCATCATTTGACCTTCAACAGACCGTATAAGCAAGCCTTCTATGTGTACAACACGGTGAAGGCTATTTATGTCGACGCAGTACGTGAAAGCGGAACTGCAGGAAACTTTAAATGTGCAGAGTCGGACAAGGTTATGGGAGTCGTCAATTCAAATGCCCAAAACTATTGGGGCGCAACTGGGACCCCTGTTCGAACTTCGGTTATAACGTTACCGACCCCTTTTG
This sequence comes from Hymenoscyphus salicellus, assembly GCA_001414355.1. Taxonomy (NCBI): domain Eukaryota; kingdom Fungi; phylum Ascomycota; class Leotiomycetes; order Helotiales; family Helotiaceae; genus Hymenoscyphus; species Hymenoscyphus salicellus. The sequence goes on from LLCD01000509.1 coordinate 9,047, forward strand.
TTTACGCGCCTCAGTACGCCTCACAAGGAGTTAATTCAACCATTTTCGGTGGTCCAGAGAAACTGAGAGAATTAAATGGTCAAGTTCCTCAAGTTTTGATGGCATATATGAGCCATCAGAATATCGTTCCTGAGGACCCTGAGGGGGGCAAACCCCTCGCAGCTATTGCACCCTCTTTCACGAAGACTGCTGGTGGTGGGAATAATACGGGACCACATGGTACGGGAACCGGTACGGGAATCGGTACTACCATTATTACTTCTACAGAAGAACCTGCCCCTACTACATATCACGATCCGGCTGAGGGTGGTTTGACATCTGTTAATGTCGTCTACCCGAGTCCAATCCAGGTCGATCCAAAGAAACCTGATCCTAGCCCTCCTAATAATCCTAATCCTCCCAATCCCCAATCAATAAATCAGCTTGGAGATGCGAATACAAATCCAAACCCGCAACCGATAACTCAGCCTGAAAATACGAATCCCCAAACACCCGACCTAGGGACGAGCACAAACAACCAAGCGGGCACCAATTCGAATAACCAAGGTGGGGGGACAAATTCAAATAACCAAGGGGGTACCGATTCGAACGACCAAGGAGGTGGGACAAACTCAAATACCCAAGGATCTTCCAATTCCGATCCCCATTTAGATGCTGGAATTGGTGCCATTATCGTGAGTACCCAATTTATCAAAGTAAAGTCTTTTCTGGGTCGATTCTTTAGCCGAAACATTCTTCTTCCCCCTTTTACTTGAAGCATCCTAATGAAGTATACTACTGACTTCGAGAATCTGTAGAACTCTATGATTGGAGGAGCACCTGCACCTGGCTCAAGCGGCAATCTCAATTCTGGCTCGGGCAACTCGCAGGCTGGTTCTGGTAATCCGCCGCAGCCAGGCCATCCTCCTCAACCAGGTCAACCAGGTCAACCTCCCCTACCTGGTCAACCTGGAGCAAACCCCCCACCAGCTAGCCCAGGGCCAGCTCCCGTTATCGTTATTCCATCTCCTACCGTAAGTGAATTACTTTGGTTTTGTTTCTTTTTAGCACACGACTACATTTTACAATATTTCAGCCGAGTGACATTGGTTTTTCCTATGGATTGTTTGACAGAAGTCAAGCGACTTTGCGAGATGTGGATTATGACAAGGGTATGTCTTGCGGATTCTGTTTCTCGGATAATTCCGTTAAATTCAATATTGTGCCACGAAAACGAGATACTTAGGTTGAAGGAAGTAAGTTTCGACGAACATTACTATTTTAGTGTTCATCGGATGTTTCTTCAACCTCACTATTGTGTTCTCCAGCCAAATGGGCGGTAAATTGTTCATTGTGCCGACTTTTGAAGTATTACCCTAAATACCTTAAGATAATTGAAATTCATTGTGCCGAGGCGTTTAGCACCATGCTCAATATTATTCCAATTATTTAGAATAATTACCTTGAATTACCTTAAAAAACATGGCACAACGAGTTAGGGAGGCAGGTACGACCGAAAGTATTCACTGTAGCTTGTAGCGTGGTCGCATAATCAAAGGCGACAAAAAGCTCTCAAAAACCACCCTCTTAGAAGAAAAGTCAAGTTCTATGAAAGAAGTCTTGATGATCCTTCCTTCTAAAAACTCGATTTTTTCTTTACGCTGCTCGAAGAGGAATTCCTTGTTTTCAACCACTTTTTTCTTCTTCAAAAAAACGAGATACTAACTCCCTTTGCTCTAGAATATCCCCGTTGCCGCAGCTCCTCCTGGTTTGACTGGTGAGACGACTAACATTGGAGGCACACCTTATCTCATCGTTCCTTCTCCTACTTCCTTTGCAGCAGCTTCGCCAGCGGCCAACATTATTCCGGGAGCAAGTGCAACGATCATCAACAACTCTCCTTTCCTCGTAATACCAGGATCCACGAACATCCCAGTTTCTAATGCCCTGCCCGGGCTCACAGGAGCCACCACTCTTATCAACAATGTGCCATATTTCATCGTCCCTTCCTCCACCAATCTTCCAGTCCCCCAAGCCAATCCGACCGCAAACGTGGGGAGCACTATGTTGATTTCTGGCACACCAAACTTGATAATACCAACGGTAACCAACATCCCTCTTGCGAACGTACCTGCCGGAGTTACCGGAAGCTTGACGATAATAAATAACTCGCCTTTCCTAGCTGTGCCCGCGGCTACAATACCGATACCTCCGCCCTCCAACGGCGCAATAGGCAATATAGTTCTCATCAATGGATCTCCAGTGCTCAAAATATCTGGCCCCACCAGTATACCTTTATCCGATGCTCCCCCAGGGCTCCAAGGGGTGACCACTACAATAGGGGGAATTGCTTACTGTGAGCGAGCTTTCACTTTTGTCCTCTTTTTTTCGCCTTGATACCCCTTTGAAAATCCTACTTTTAGCTGCTGAGGGCAAATTGAAAATGTAAGCTAACTTTTTGTGCAGTGGTTGTACCGAGCGCGACGACTTTGTCCCTTGCTAACTCTCCAAATAATTACCCCGCCGCAAGCACAACTTTAATAAATGGCACCCCCTTCGTAATTTTCCCCTCTGCGACTTCAATCCCTCTTTCCATTGCACCCACGGGCGTCAGCGGAGCAATAACCACTTTGATAAATGGGTATGTGTAGAAAATTTTCCCCCGCAAAAATGTCCGTTTATTGTTTTCGTTCTCTGGGTGTGCTGGAAATTGTCCGGGATAGCCAGAGGGATGTAAAATGATTCTCCGAGAAGGTTTGAAAGATTGAGAAACTCTACTTCTCGATTGTCCCGATGTTCTCACTTAATGGTGTCAATTATCCGAAACATTTCGCAAAATAGTATATCCCTCCCACGTTTGAGACGCCTTGAATAAGACGTGTACGATTGCACTCTACTTACCGACGGATACACTACTGCAATGAGGTTGATGCAGCTATCTAAACCCGGTTTCCAAGCAATTGAGCCTCAAAAAGTGGCAATTGGGCTTTGAAAAATGACCCCTCTACCCGCTTTTCGGTGCACTTTTTATTCAAGGCGTCCCAAACTTGGAAAGGCCAAAGTGTCCAAGAGCACGGATCAAACTCTCACTGCTGCGGAAATGCTACTTTGTTCGTTGGGAGCAAGTTTCATTCTTGCCTCAGCTCCCCATTTAGCGAGAAAAACATATGCTAACTTGTTTTAGTACACCGTATCTTGTCATTCCAGGTGCAACTACAATCCCTCTACCTTCTGAAAACCAAAATATTCCCGGCGCCAAAACCACTTTGATAGGCGGCCAGCCGTTCCTCGTTCTTCCATCGGGTACTCCGATTCCTCCCTCACTGGCACCAAGCGGCATTTCTGGTGCTATTACTAGCACTATCAATGGAATTCCGTATTTGATACTGCCTAGCGGCGCTACTGTTCCTGTCCTTGGCTCAAAACCTACAAATTTGCCAGGTTTTTTGACGATCGTGGACGGATCGACTCGGCTCATCTTCGACAAACCGACTACAGTCCCCGTAAATCCAAATTTCTCAATCTCTGGACGCACGACTGTGATAGATGGAACCACAATGATAGTTATAGATAGTGCCACAACGATCCCATTCAGTAACTCGGCAAGCACGACCGGGACAAGTGGCAAATCATCTTCTAGCGCGACCACAACTTCAAGTTCATCAGCTGCAAGTATCACGAGTTCGATTACGAGTTTGGATGCTCCTCCTGCTGCCACGACTAAGAAGAAGGCGGCTGCAGTTACTCATGGGGTGAGTTCTTGGTTGATGGGTGCTGCTGGTTTTTTACCCGCACTTTTGTTTGTGTGAGTTGTTTTATGACGGAAAAAAATGTTTATTATTTAGATTGGCAATGATGAAATGTTTAATGTTGGAGTAATGAGTATGGGAGTGTTAAGATAATAGAATGCATTTTGATTTTATAGCCTTGTTTTGTATTAGTAGCCCCCCTTTTCAAGAGTTAAACAAGAACATATCTATCAGTTTTAAGATGTGCAGTCAAGGACCCCTGGAGAACACCGTGAAAGCGTCTGTAAATTTCATGTTGGGACTTGCCTACCTTGCTTATTGTCCACCAGAAAAGGGTAAATTTGCTGTCTCGCTTAAAATGGTTGGGAACATCACGCGTGTGCAGACCTAGAACGTGCTAGTTATGAGGGTTGCTGGAAATCGCAGCAAATCAAGTCCAATGAGATGTCACTTACCTCATTCTTATTTGGAGGGAACGAATAGTACCTATTGCTCCCCCCGCTCCTCTAAATAATGGAATTTACATCTTACCTAACCCACAAGTGATGGAATTGGGCCATTTCACGACCATAAAAATGTTTGTTACAACTAAAAATACCAAGTATATGCCCACATTCCGTAATACAAATGTAACGTTCAAGTCTTGGTGTGGATTCCAAATTAGGAAGGCGGTCATCCCCTCACATTTTCAACTTGCTGACGAAGTGACATGAAGATATCACCTCAATTAGGAAGGAAGAGAAAGCTTAATTAATTGAGATTAGATGAATGGATCGATCGACATGCAACAAATATTTCTCCTTTTGGTGATGCGGTTGTGGTGAGGTGGCAGTCTTGGGTTGATGGAATAGGAAGGTGGAAAAATTGGCGAATGACATTCGGAGGTGATGAATTGTGATAACGTGGGGGGAGGTGACGTTTCAGATGCATGATACGTTTCATATCGTGAGATGTTAGATGGAGGGTATGTATCTTGTAAGTTCTTTTCGGGACAGTGTTACCGTGAGACATGTAGTGATGTGAATACACAATTACGCAATCTGTAATCCACAACACAAGACTTTTACCCAGAATCAATCTTCATGAGTACCAAATACTGGAAGGAAGGTTTGCTTCTGAAGTCCTGTGTGAAGTTGGCATTCAATTTCAAAGCAGCTGGTTATTTTGGTCCACTTGGAGGAAAAGGCCACAAGACAGCATTATATTTAATTTGCTAAGGCAGTAGTGTAGCTCCTAGAGTACACGAGTCTAATTCGTTTATCTAAATAAAATTTGAGATGATACATGGGAATTTCCCTTTTTGTTATATCTTACGAGATCCCTAGTCAGATTTTAGTCAAGGATGACACCAGTAAAAGTTTATATTTAGTATCACGGGCCTTTCCTGAAATTACAATCTTCACTTGGTAAAATAGCCGGCTTAGGAAATATTCAATCTTATTCCCCCATCTGACACTCGCTCGCAGTTGATCCGTACCTACCTTGCCCTCGTTGTTCTAAAAACCTACGGTAAATCAAGTAAAGACAATTAGAATAATGTAAAAACTTCATAGATATTTACAAATGTTCTAAACTATATAAGGGCGAGGGGGAATTTGTTCGGTTGCGGCCAGGTCATGAATAAATCGGCTGGGTATCGGAGCCCCCTGGATCACTCACGTGCCGAAGCGCCATCTGAAACGAGAGGCCATCGGTCGACGCGTCGCATTCATAATTGTTCTGTAAGTTACGAAGTCAACTACGTATACTTCAGTGCTAATTGTCTGCTCTACCCAGGTGATCATGGATGCCCTAAAGAAAGCCCCGGAGGTATGGGTGATTGATGATGGCTCTGATTCTGAGGAGGACTATGCGAACTTGCAGGCAAGTAAGCTATCTAGTGGTGGGACATTGGATGCCATGACCAATCAAATGACCGATCTCGAGGAAGAATCTCGCAACCCTCCGCAACCAGGCGCGATGGCGACGACATGATCGTAATTTTCAGAGTAGCAGGGGTTTGAACTATTTAAAAGTGGTTATACAATATGACTGACATGAAAATACGGGAATTCTCAATAGATTCACAAATTTAGAACCAATCCAATTCAAAGTACCAATTGTTTGTTTCTTGACGCAGGCAAGCACGTTACAGCTATGCATCCAAGCAACCTTGAGATAGTGTTACACAAGAACAGCGGGGAAGCGTCGGCCAAACCACATGACTGTGTAACAGTATACACAGCTTGCTTTTTGTAACCAACATCGTCTTCTTTCGCCGCTTTCATTTCCTCGCACTCATGCCCGGGTCCCAGATACTTTAATCTTCATCGGCATAATCAATGGCAAGAAGTTGGTCACTGGGAAAGATCCTGGGCACCCCCCAGGATCGAGTAGAGTATGTCACTCCTTGCGACAATTCCTCCGATTCCAATTTCAACCCTTAGGAGGCAGCTGAATCTAGGACAGACCCGGAGAATACACAATTGATACCAGCCTCCCAGATCAAAGAAAGATTATGCAACATACTTGATAACTTAGAACTTTCCCGGTCCTTTATAGTTTCTCATCGGATGATTGCACTCAATCCAGGAATACACCTCGAGGGCTTCGGGGATGTGTCCTTCCCCATATCAGACGAACCAGCGCAAAGAATAAGAATTGTCAGCTGTTGCGAGAACATCTCTACGCCTTTCTCTCTCGTGGTCTGGGAGGTTCCAGCGAGTGTCGTCCAGATAAGGAATCTTCTCTGGGATGAATTTCTCCACTCCATCCTCGATATTGTTGCCTCTGAGATAGGAATCGAGGCCAAACATCAAAGATTACATGCGGAAGAACCATATCTGATATTGTATGATGCTGGTAGCTCTCAGCGAATAGAACAACAGTAACGTTCCTTTCCCGGGTATCAGTGAGAAATTTACAAACTAACTTTTGGAAGGGCTTGTCCTTCATCACCTGTCGGATACCTCGATATTATTCTACAAACCAATTGTGAGGACGGCAGTATTTCGATTGGATATCAGAAGAGGAAATTCCCACTGATTGCCGAATGCTCCGAGTGGGACTGCATGTTTTTAGCTCGCGTACGTCAAATTATTGCTTCCATTACTGATGCGAGTCTGCCTGTTTACCATTTTCCTATGAATGTAATCCCTATTACCTTTCTGGTAACACGTAAATATTCCCAGAATAAAGACCAGGACCCCCAAATCTTTTTACCCAAATTCAGCATAGCTAGTATTGCTTGTGCTGCAGTTTCATGATGTACTTGTGAAATATCCAGTCACCAAGACGGGGTATCGACTTGTGCTCCGATACAACCTCATCGACACACAAGAATTCCAGAAAGCCTCCGCATCAGCACTTGTCAAGGGTGCTCCTGAGTTGCGACATTTACTTGACTCCTGGAAGTTTCAACAAAACTCGATCAGCAGCGAATTCGTGGTGTGTTGTCTAAACGAAGTATACGAGAACAATGATCTTTGCTATGCAAGCTTGAAGTTGTCCTGGGACAGTTACTAGAGGATTGCAAAGAAAGAGACTTCTACGTTTGCCTTGCTACCTTGGAGAAATCTGACAAGAAAGCCTCAGAGTTTTATTACACGACATACGAGATTACCCACGTTTCTGGCTTGGACGGCGTTGAGCCACTCTCGCGCTCTCCAAAGATGCTCAGGGTTAGTGATATTATTGGGAGAAGACATTCGTTCAGTGCGGAGACCGAGAGTTCCATTGGAAGTGTAAGTTCGCCCCCACCCAACAAAACCCCCTCGCCACGATAAGATAATGTTCTTCTACGGGTCATACTTCTGATACCAACATAAATCTGGGAGTCATTTTTCCACACAAGAATCGCGAACGTCCTTGATACCGCTCTCGTTCAATTTGAAACATCGAGTGTAGGACAAAAACCGAAACCAAGAATAAGATAATTGCTTCCTACAAACAAGTAACATCACACACAACATGGACATCTTTGAAGACTTGTTATTCCGATAAGGTGATTGAAAAACTACTTCGAATGATCGATCTTCTAGGCAACGAAAACCTGCTTGGTGATGCACTCCCACTGAGTGCCTTGCAACCTCAACTTTCCAGCATAGTGGACAAGATGGTAAAAAAACGTAGTCGAAAATGGCTCACAGATACGTAACTCTCCACCCAAAGGGCTGATTGCCAAGCGTTCATTATTTGAAAAGTTTCGACTGACGCGAGAATCTCAAAAGATTTAGCCTCCAGCTCTCCAGTATGCAGCAGTTCTCTGATAGGTTTCAAGAAATCCCAAGAGCCGCAAAGTTAATCTATGAAGAATCATGGCAAATGAACAGTATGAACTGGCCATAAAGTCATCGTCATTAGTCTCAGATTTATCCCCCCAAAGTTCACCAGTGTTTTCAACGCCCCAGCCACAGTCCAGCCTGGCTTCAGGCTACTCTAGGCGGACCACCTTTCCAGGCTAGGCTAAGGAAGGCTGTCACCCAGATTTGGTAGGATAGGCTAGGCTAGGCTAGGCTCAAGGGGAGGAGAGGATGAGGCAGGCTAACTAAAAAAAGGGGGAGGATGAGGAAGGCGAGCCTAGGCTGGCTAAGCGAGAAGTAAATAAAATACTAAAAGCATCAAAAACAATAAAAAGAGCCAAAAATAATACAAAGGTGGCATAGTATAGTACTCAAAAAATATAATAAAAATCATTCTCCTAGCTGTTCTAGTATAACCCAATTTCCAGTCCCTTTCCACTTGCCTAAAGCCTATCGTTCCACAATAACTGTAAGTCTCTCATACGATTTATATATGGCGTAGACATTAGGGGGCATAATTCGTGTTTTTCACAATACTAACATGTCGTCGGGAAACTGGGTTGAGGCTCTAATACGAGGGCTTATCTCCGTCGGAGCAAACGTGAATAAATAAGCTACTACGTCAGGTACTTAATTTATAGTAGGCAACACACCATATTCCAGGTACTATATAGAGACTAATATTTACTTTTATTATTAGGATCATTCCGATTCCGCGGCTCCGGC
>LLCD01000510.1:0-17778 GCA_001414355.1 Hymenoscyphus salicellus
CCCTTGCTTTATATTATCGCCTGAGTGGCTCATCGCTCTCCGCGGCAACATTGTCTATTAACTCGTCCATACCTGGCTTCATCTTGTCGTTGTTACTTAAGCTGTTGAGCTAACGTGCGTTCAGTAGCCTCAGATGGAGGTAGAGATAGAGTAGAAGGTATCTTACTCTAGCAACCTGACCTGAAGCTTTAATTGACATTAAAAATATGTGTATATAATGAAAATAGTGAATGTTTTTTTGACTAAAATAACCCCGTTTTGTGACTATTATATCCCTCTTTTATAGTGGCATGCGAAAGAAGATGGGTATATTAGGTATAAACAATTAAAACAGGGGTAAACCTGTTAGTTACCGTTAAAAAACAATACCTAGCTTGATTCTTTACAGGGGGAAAAATTGAATTGTTCTGGCTATCTAAGTTGAGACTGTAGGACATTTCACTTAGATTACCTTGGAACATTACAACGAGGGCTAGGTAGGTAGATACAAATTTATATACAATCGCTTTTTCTCTCCAACGGGGAAAGTCCCCTTACCCAGCCAAGAAGAATCACATTAATCAATATTGTACCCCTGGAGAGAGTTTTTAAGTCCCAACTATTGTTTTCAATCAATCTACTAGTAGCAAAAATGTTCTGGAATCAGCCTGTTCATCTCCAAGGCAACAGCTAAACAGGAAGGGTTCGAAACTCTCAAATTATCTGCATCAAAACCACCTGAAGTTGCACAGAAGGAGGAGCGATACCGTGATCAAGTATTAGTGCTGCGAACAGAAACCAAGGAAAATGTGCAAGGGTGTATTATATGAGACATCGTAGCGGTGTAAACTCCCCATTTCGTTTGAAATCTATGCGGCAGGGAAAACGCGAAAGAGGAATCGAAGGCGAGAGAAGACTGCTGCAAATACAGAAACCCTATTTTTATGAAAGCCAATGTGAACAATCAGTTTGGGTCAAACTTCTCCTATAAAGCCTCCAAGGCTAAGGAAATTCTTGTAATGGTCCAGCCAAAAAAAAAAAGGGGGGGGGGGGAAATACCTATCTCACCAGCCCAGCCCTATTCGAACTGACCCCTCGCGAAAATGGAATTTCGAAATCAAAAACACCTTTCTTCGCAATTCTCCCGCGAAAAAGAAGATCTGGTTAGCTCAGCAAAACTAACCACTATCTATTGACAACGCAGAGACACGGGGCCTATTTGAGTGTTGTGCATGGGACCTCCCCTACAGGGCTCGGATTTTGGTTCCCCCAACTCTTCCCTTTGAAGGACTACACAACAACACCACCATGAAAATATATAAAAACTGGTTCAAAATATAACTTACTCTAGTCAGGCTCAGTCCAAATAGTTTTCATACTTTTCCAAGTTGTGCAGGGCGCAAATTTGCATCGCAATGAGGATTGCAAAAGCCAACCGTCCAAGGGGACTGGACAGGGGACACCCCTTTCCACAAGCGAAATGCCTACCAAAAAATTGTACCAAAAAAATATAAAACCAGCAAAAAGAGGTTCCAACTGTCCCAGCCTCAACTAGGGTGCTGGCGTGTTCTCCTTATTGAACATGAATGAGCCCGTAGGTTTACATCAGTTATTGAAAATCCCTAGATAATACTGGTTTTTGGTCACTTCGGACTCGTAAGTGGTAGAATAATATACAATGATCTCGAAGGTTTACATAGTAGAATATATTAAGGATCCAGTAGGTTTACATTAGTTAATAGTTAGGAGGTTGCTATGATAGTTTACCGTCTTTCCGAACGTTGCGTTAACCACTCGGCCACTTGAGCCAGCGTTGTTTTTCAGAGAGAAACGCTTATTTGGACTCGTATTCGGGAGCTGGGTGATTAGGGGGTGACTCTCGGAATTGTGCGTTGGGGAGACGGTGGTGGGAAGGGGGGGTTGACAAGGAGGGCCTGGCAGGCACTAGTACGTGAATGCGCGCGCACCATCACTGAACGGACTCAAAAGAGACCGTTGAACCATGAGTAGTCTCCGCCCACTTTGAGTGCAAGTTCTTAAATATAAATATGAACCGTTGAAGTAAGTCATCTCAGCCGGCCTCTCTCTGAGCAAAGAGCATGACATCCTCGAACTTGTCTTACCTCTCGAATACCTTACGTACCTAGTACGAAGAGAAGCGGCGAGAGAAATAGGAGAAAGTAAGGCGTGAAAGTGGAAGCATACATAGACGGAGGAGGAAACATGAGAACCAGTATGAATATCCCTTCCGCCCTATAGATGCATGTTTGGATCGTGGAATCTTAACGCGCGAGGGCATCAACTTGGCAATAGTGCATGTGCATGCCCAAGTTTACCCAATGTACTGTTTCCGGCCCAGAAGCATCCACTTTGGCTGTAAGAATTCTGAGCTTTGCTCCGAGTACACCCCATCCCTCCTTGATTACCTGGCGACTTTTGTGACAACTCCAAATATTATACGAGAACGTTTAGAAGAATGGAGACAAAGCTTCTCCTTTTTCTAAACCTCCTCGGGCAATACAAGTAATTATCCCAGACGAATGCCCATAATCAAAGTAAAGGAGGTGTACTCGGAGCAAAGCCCATGTTTCCTACGCGCGCGCAGGACGGAAGGGATAGAGTGACAAAGGAGCTATGACAAGGAACATGTAGAGGTGGCCGAGGCAGAGAGCATGAAGGGAAGGAAGATTCACAAGAATCGGTGTTCCCTGGGACCACAGGAGAGACTAACACCAAGTGAAAGTGATAAAGGGTCGCAAGTGACGGTGTCCCCAAGACATCATGGGACACAGAAAATATTGGGGGTGCCTCCGAGTCACTCCCACAGTCACAGCGCAACAGCAATTCGCCACAATGAAGACGGGCAACGAAAAACAGCAACAACGGAAAAATGGAGGATGAATAACGGAAGACAACAATAAAAGACAACAACAGAAGACCAAACCCTCCGTTCGATCTTGGCCCTTGGCTTTGAAGACCAGAGGTGAAGAACCGGCCCCATGTGCGGAAAGATCTGTTTTGGAGAGTACGAGTCCTGCGAGGATCGATCGAACGTGTGAACGCGGGCGCCCAAGCAGATCGCTGGAGGGTAGTCCTATTGGCAGAGTGAGAGCAGAGAGGGCCGTAGAGAGCAAAAGGAACATACCGGACCGGGCGTCCTCCGGGGCGTTTTCGGAGTGAGGTCTCCCCCATCCCGTCCATTCCGCAACCCTCCCATGAGTATTGCTGGCGCGATCGTGGTCGACTTTCGACTTTTGAGTTGACTCGTTGAGGTAGGGATGGAGCAAAGAGCAATGGAACGTTTCTGCGATTCGTCAGTCAAGGTCTCCATCATGCATGTGGAAACTTGGGAACTCACCAGCAAATCTCGCTTCTCGCATCGTCTCGTTGCTCGGATAGATAGGGAGGTAGGTAGGTAGCCAGCAAACAAAAAAGCCCACAAGAAGTGGAAGAGAAGAGTGAGATAGAGTCTCCAAACCCGCCATCAACCCCTTTATATTGGAAAACCACTAACCATGCACTCCCAGGGTGACAGAGAGAGCTGCGGGGGAGTTGAATTGACGAGGTCGTTCCTTCCCAACTCGCTCACTTGCGGCAAGACTTGCTTCTTTGCAAGACGGGAAGGAGCGACTTGGAGGAAATGGGCCCAAATACTTCTGAACGGTATTTGGCGCAATTCATTTTGCCCTGAGGTGTGATTTGGGGAGGCAAGATGGAAAGTGCAAAATAGGTACCTGAGGTGGCCAAGTCCAAGGTTGTTGTGGCCGTTCCTTCCTCATTGATGGCCGCCCCATCTTGCCAACTTGAGCCGCCATCCAGCATCCAGGCCACGTAAAATCTTGCTCACAGTGGAGGCTCTGGCTAATACCGATTCTCTCGTCCTTCCTTTGATCCTTGCCTTCCAAAAGAAGAGGGTAGATATTGCCTTGCTCTTGGAAAGAAAACAAGGTGAAACGAAGAGGAAAAGGCAACTCTGCAGCGACTACGAAATCTGAACACTGTCAATATCATCTGTAAATATCCTTAGAGAAAGTGCGGGAGATCGAGATTGAGAGACCTACCCGTTTGGGTTTTCTATTTCTTTTCGTAATTATTCTCTTTGACAGAGTATACCTACATCTCTACTGTCCCATCCCGAGTTGGCCACAGAGACCCGTTGCTCCTAAATTGATTCGAGTGGCAGTGATTTCATTGGCACCCATGATTCTTGCGATGCTACCATCAGCCTAGCTGCATGAGGGTGTTTTATAATTATGTGGGTTCTTGAGCAGGTGTGTTGAGGTGCTGGTGGATTGGTGGGACGACTAGAGGGAGTCTGCTATGATGATTGCCAAACCTGAGTTTATTCATGGTGGAAAATGACCTCGTCCTCTTCGTCGTTTATCCCGTTTGATGAGGATGCGGATTCGTTTTGAAAATTGAGCCTCGTACAAGAAAGGCTCCGTCATCGAGATCTTTATCACGTGGAGACAAAGCACATGACCTGTCAGAGTATTTGCCTAGCCTGTGGGAGGGAGAGATCCAGTAGTAAATAACAAGTAGGTGGCGAAACATCTGAATTTATCTCAAGAACTTGAAGAACTTGGAGAACTTGAAGAACTTGGAGAACTTGAAGAACTTGGAGAACTTGAAGAACTTGGAGAACTTGAAGAACTTGAAGAACTTGAAGAGCTATCAGAAAACAACAAAGTGGCTAGCTACTCCCTGATGGTCCCTGATGGGGAAACCGGACTTGGCTTATCTTTGTTTATCAGTTTAGCCGACCTCGGGTCGTCACCCTTCGAAGGTTTTCCCCTCAATGAGCATTACAAAGGACCAAGCAACGCACGAGGTGAGACGTGAGACAGCAAGGCTATACGACTGACTGCTCCTTGACCATTCACACTTCTAGACACCTTCCTTGCCGGCCAGGCGCAGCAGATCACCATCACCATCTTCATCTTACTTCCATACTATTCACGAGGCCTCTCCTCAACAATTATGAGTCTCCTCTTCCTCCGCCTGACCCGCGAGTACTAAGTGAATCAACACCAACACCAACAAAGAGTAAATAACTGCCTCCTCCCTTCACGCGCGTATCTCCACCCCTCCACCCCTCCACCCCTCCACTCCCTCCCACTTGGCGATCACGCTCGGCCCATTCACCACCCATCACGACATCATCGCATCACCAGGGGGCAATTTACACGCCCTAACCCTGAATTGCCCTGAATAGCGGACATCACTCTCCATAAAACAGCCTGTCGACAACGAAGCGCCCCAACCGAATTTGGCGAACCAGCGGTCTGCATCAACTTTTCTTTACGCAACGCTGGCAGAGAAAAGTCAGGAAACTAGACATATCTTCGCCCCGTACTCCGTCCTCGCTGCCCAAGCGTTTCCATATTCACGGAGATCAATCCACCAACCCCCTCACCCCCCAATCTCACCGCTCTCGGCGACCCCACTATAACCTCTCAACATGTCTCTATCACAACAAGATTCCTCGAGACAGAATTCAGAAAGTACTTGCAGCAGCAGGCAAACTGTAAGATCACAAGAAACCATGGCTCAATCATCCGGAGTTCCTCAAAGAGTGCGAAATGATGGTAAGTGTTGGTCTATATCCAAGTCCAAGTGCCCCGCTGATAAGAGGTAGAATCTTGGGTCGAGATATCTTCCCAGCCTTCCTCCTCCTCCCTTTCCTCTATCGGCGACGAGGTTGTTACAACTGGTTTGCGAGTTCAACATGATTCCAACTCACACAGAAGGCGACGCGTACAAGGCGGGGTTCCATCGCGGATGAATATGGAGAGGAGGCAAACAACAAGTAGCAGCCAGGAGGAGTATGAAGAGAGTGAAAGCGAGGATGACCATGTCATGGCCTTGTCAAACGAACGAGTTACACCTGCTACTCGTCTCCTCAACATGCCACAACCAGAACTACAAGGCGGCTCGTCAGACGAGGACGACGATGAAAATGCCACCGCATTAGGAAGAAGACCCTCCGAACCATTCACCCCCCAACCAAACGCCTTCTCCCACCCCCCTTCCTCACACCACCACCGCTCTTCCGCGCCCGGCTCCTACTTCCCAAACAGAAGATCAAGCCACGACAGAAACCCATACACACCCCGCAGACAAACATCCTACAACCAAGCCGACCACGATGCCGCTCTCCGCGCCTCCCTCACAACTCTACTCTCCATCGGCGCCGCAGCCGCACGAGGAAAACGAAATCAGCAGAATCCTGCCGCTACAAACAACGAACCAATGGGTCTCCGCTTAGTCCCTGAATCCGAACTCATCAGTCCGCCTACAGCACCACCAGCCAATACCTCCCGTCCCCTCTCGCCTAGACCACGTAGTACCCCCAGTATCTCATCGCAAGAAGCCTTTGAGAAGAACAAGCGGAAAGCAAATACCTCCACCGGTCCAAAAACCAGCGAGAAAGCACGAGCGGAGAAGAAACGGAGGAAGAACGTACAAGTTGTCTCGGACGGCGAGGAGACCCTTATCTCTCCTACCCTCCTAACTTGGGTTGTCTCTGCTGGTGTTATTGTTCTCGTTAGTGTTGTGGGCTTTGGAGCGGGATATGTTTATGGGAGGGAAGTTGGAAGAGAGGAAATGCTTGCTGGTTTCCAGGGCTCGAGTTTTTCCGAGGGCGGGAATTGTGGGAAGGAGATTGTTAGGAATGGTGCTGGGCATGCGGGGAGTTTGAGGAGGTTTAAGTGGGGGGGGATTGGGGGAGGACGGAGTATTGTTGCTTGATGCTCTCTTCATTTCTCTGCCTGAGGTTTGAGCGAGGGGGCGATTTGGGCTAAGAGCAAGATTTTGAATATGCGGATGAGCAATTTATTGAACCAAACAAGGGGTTCTAACGGGATATATGAAGTTGATGATGGGACGATGGGACGATGGATGATGAGGAAATGTGGTTACTAGTTTGACCTTGCCGTTTGTTTTTTTGGCTATGGGAATCTATGGCGTTTTTCGGTGGTGGGGGGCAATTGTTGATGTTCTTTTTGCATGAAATTGAACGATCTGGGATTTGATTTCTTCCATGCATATTTTCTTCTGGATATCTAGAAAGCGAGCGAGCGAGCGAGCGTGCGAGTGGAGGTTTATTTTACCTTGAGATGAGTGTTTTATGGAGTTGAGGTTTGGATTATGGGAATGAAGGGTTGGTATGGGATGGAATGGGTAATCTAAAATTGAATGGAAATTTTTGATATCTATTTTGTGTCCTTGACGAATGGTGAGTGGAAATTTGTGATAGGTTGTAGTGAGGGCCTAAATTTCACCGCGGGTTCACGATACCATGAACCAACCCCAACCACCCCCAGCATAACGTGGTCCCATTTGGATTTAGTGACTTCAACAAACGATTGAAGGCCGTGGTTGGGATTTACATATAAATCAAATCCTAGGGAGAAGAAGATGCATCTCTAGACAAAACATTACGACAGTCTTGCTCAATTTGCGGACGCCTTTTTGGTTGGCTGCTGTCTTGGGTGAGTGGGATATGCTGTGATTGGGGTAACTTGGCTTTTTTAACTTTCAAGGAGTTGGGGGTTGGTATTGAGGGAGACTTTTGATTTCGTGCTCGGATGAAAGTCTGGGAAATGGGAGGGGATTTATATTTTATGGTAAGGAGTTGGAGGTGGAAGTTGAACTTGGATATAGGTTTTGAGGAGCTGGTTGTTTCACTGGGGAAGAATATTTGTATATAGTAGAGTAGCTCTTGCAGGCAAGCGGGTGTGAAGTAATCCGGTATTGCCAGAACAACACTGTGGGGTGTGTCACCCTTGATTTTGTGTTTGGAAAACGGAAAGGTAGGATTGAAGTTTCTTTTACAGTTTATTGTAATAAAAAAAACATTGGGCTGGACTGGTTGGATGTGAAGTACTTTGGATTGGGCATGTTTCCCTAGCTAGTGGATTCCATTTGTTTGCTGGATTTCTCTTGTGCTTCGCGAATGAAATGAGACTAACTTCCATATAATACATCATCCCCGCTTCGCGGAAACCCTCGTGCGTGGCCGTTCCTGGTGAGTACTTAGAGAAACCCTGAACCAGGCTCCAGCGATCTAGAATGCGAGTAGTTTTCGGTTTATATTGGATGCTTGGGGCCTGAGAGACGTGGGTTGGGATTTTTGTGCTCTGTGAAAGGAGTTTGAAAATTGGGCGAGGTTGTTTGTGACACTAGTTTAATTTTCGACGGTAATCTTCTTAGCTAAGAGGATCTGAGCAGTGAACTCTCGTGAGTACAAAAACCAAATGCCTCGTAGTTGAAGCTAACCTTACTACCCTTTTCTTTTGGTCTCTTTCTGGTTCGCAAAGCTTTTCTAAGGTGAAACAGGGTAAACTCATATCCAGCGGTAATCCCCCAGTGGTTGCATCGTGAAACCTGGGAGCTTTTATTATTATATATATTTTGATGCTGAGAAGTTGAAAAGATAAAGGTGATTGGAATGTACAAGTGACTGCGGGAAACGGGGTGTAGTTCCGATCTAAGAAAGGTCCCCACTTCTTATTCTGTATTACCTTGTCAAAGAATTATAATTTCTACTAGGAGAAGTGAATTGAATAAGAGAAGCACAAAGGTTTGAAATATCTATTTAGTGAATTCAAAAAACGAAATGAGTCTTGGCATTTTTATTAAAGACAGATTGGAGAGATGGTGGTATACCAACGTATGGACAATCTTATGTATACCAGTGAGGTTATCGCTTAATCATTTAATCAAAACGCCATCATTGACCCAAAGAGAGGGGTTGTATGCTAGCGCCGCGATTATTTGAGCGATGTCCTAACATTGCTAGAGGACTATTGTTTTGAGGAGTATTTTTGGGGGAAGGGTTGGTGATGAGAGATTTTGGTCTTTTGATAAGTGAAAGGTGGGTTATAAATTGGGAGTGAAGTTGTTTGTGACAGCAGTGGAATTTTTGACAGCAACTCCTTAGACATAGATGTAACTTCAGACACAAGTTCATGTAACTATGAGGAGACAGGGGACTGCTGTAGTATATTTGTGTAGAATGACATCAGCTTTCTCTCTTGGGTTTCCGTGATTTTTCATGTCACCACAGTGAAAAAGGGGGTTGTTGGTGACCTTTTGGTTGATCAGCATGCTTCTTTCCCTTTAATTCTTTTATATTAGCTTGTGTGTTTCTTACTTGTGTGGAGTTGTTCTCTGAGGCGAGGTTGTAAATTCACTGCTATATAAAGTTATTGGCTGGAACAAACAAGTTTCAACAAGCTTCTCTTACCCTCTTCTCGTTCAAGTATATCTTGAAGCATAATAATATAAATGGAGGTAAGGGATGGTTCAAGAGCGAACGATTGAATAAATTTTGCCTGATTGGTTTGGGGTTACCCAAGCTTTTACTTTGTTTAGGTTGGTTGAGTTGACGCGGTACAAAGTTTGACTCGTGGTATTTTGCGCGGATATATAGATCTGGGGTAGATCTGAGTTCGGCGGTAACGCCTCTGGGTGGAAGGTAAATTCATATATGCTTTTAGAAGGAGTCTGTCCAATATATATATATATTAGGAATTTCTCCTTCTGATCATACAAGTCGAAAGCTATGCACGTGTGTTGAACAACTTGCTTAAAATAACAATCGAACTTAAGGATTCTCAAGTATGTCAATCATGTATGCAAGGTTTGCGATTGCTGTCTTAAGACAAACAAAACACTCCGTGTAAAATAGAAAACATGAATCTTTCTTTTGCAGATCATTTGGAAGTACAAGATTCATGCGGTTGAGTATAAGTTATATCTCTCTTTAGTAAAGCGAACGGGATTTCATAATCGACAGTACGTTGAGCTGTGGGAGTAGAATCGAGGGTGGTAGGGTTTTTACAGATGAACTTGGTTTTTGGAAGACCTAGCTGAACAGAACGTCTCTTGATTTTGGAAATGAAGGATTTGACAGAGATTTCGAGGTCCCTTGTTTGGAGGGTTGGAACGAGACAACCAGATTGGTCACCACAATATCTTTTGCTTTTCCCATTATATTTCACATGATTATTTGGTGGGTGAGGTGGGGTATGCATTTCTAGGAATCGGGCCTGTTCACAGCCTTAAACCCCTGTTCATGCACTTCACTCACCAAGGTTTATGAGTACTTGATAAAGTCAATGAAAGTTCACAGCCATGTATTTGAAGTACGTCAGTACCCCAAAATGTATTCGCTTGATAATAACGACAACAGTTTGTGATAAAAGAGTATTTTGATAGAGGTGCTTTCTTGATAGCCATTGTTCCATCACTATAGATGGTCATGTTTCTTTTACTTGTGAACCGAAATAGTAGCCGTCATAGAATATTTACAGAGCTCTTGTGTTGTTTTATGCAACTCTTGATCTCAACAGGGAATTTGGCTCTGAAAGTAGAGTCATTTTCAACAGTGAAAATCATCCTAAATGGAAACCGTTTAGAGAAAGGAACTTGTTTCCTAAAACTTCTTTTGGTCTACGAGATAACTAGTAGAATATATTTGCTACATGTCTCATAGATCTTGTCTACCTCCTGTGAGTATGCAAGGTCTGTACGAGGATTAGCTAGGTCTAGGGTCAATATGACGAACGAACTGTTATTGTTAAGCTTTTAGCAAGCAGCAAAGAAATACAACAATTTCTTTGCAACCTCCACCAAGGCTTCTATATAGATAATAATCTATTGAATTTTGAGGCAAGTTAAAGCTTAGAAGTTTCTTTTCACTTTATCAAGTCTACTTCTTAATTGCTCCTCCTTTGAAGTCAAGTTTAAATTCGCTTCATACAAACTAGCAGATCAATTTCTAGTTTCTCTCATCCAATTACCAACTATAAGAATGCCCTCGGGCAGTTTAATTCATATCAACAACTTGACTAATTTGATAGCTTCCCATTCATGGAGTCCTAACAAACCTATAAAACACCCCTTTTGAGGCGGGAAGATATATCTTCTCTGTACTCACTTCTTTCAGACCTAAACATCACCAGGAATGCTCTCCTTGGTCTCTCTGAGCCGGAAAGAAAGGCGCAGATACTTCGAAACTACTTCGAAACTACTTCGAAACTCGACAGCAACTGTTCAGTTATCAAAATCTTCTTCGCCCTTCCAAGTACCTGAGAACGGCTACGGTAGTAATATCCGTGGCGGGCTTTTTCTGTGTCCTTGTCACAACATGGGGCGCTTCGACGACTCCGGTTTCTTCTTATTACCAGAGCGAGTGAAATGTATGGCTTTACTTCCCTAGATATCCTGCTCAGCTTTTTGAAACTCTGAAGAATTTATATTCAAGGAACTCTAGAGACGAGGTATCTTGAGAGAGAATACCGTGACTAATGAACGAAAATTTATGGATCGGATTCGAAGAATGGTCAAGTCGTCTTAGAATTTCAAACAAATTTCTCCGGCGTACTACCTCAATTGAAGGACTAAACAGAAGGAAGCAAAATGTTTTCTGGCCTTCGACTCAGTTTCAGGCGAACACAAGAACCTCCAATTCACTCATTTATATCATCTCAGAAGCAGCAATTTATTGGGTCAGTTATATACCGGGACCTACACGAAAATGTTACTATGTATGCTCAAATAAGGTTCTTTTTAATAAGGGCGTCATTGCATATCAGATGCGACCACCAGTCACCGCCTCGATACAGAAATGGTTCCGTATATCCTGTTACAAATTATATTCACCCAGCAAGTACTATCCGCACAAGAAAAATACTTTAGAAATCCCAAGGCGCCTAATGCCAAAAATTGCATAGCAAAAGTGTAACAAGATACTTCATGCTTTTGGGTTCAGGAAAGAGAAGACCCTTAAGAATCCGACTAACAATCGTGTAAGTGAACACTGACTTTCATATCTAGACACTTGAAGATATGTTACCATTATCAGACAAACATAATAAGATACGGGAAGTTAGGTTTCGACCAAAAGAGAGGATTCGACAGCAAATATTCTTCAGGGATATATAATTCGGATTTTTATTACTTGACAGACCACGGTTCCCCCTGCGGATTTGAGCTTATATTCCTCTTACAGCAACATATCTCCTGATAATCTTCCTTTTAATCATAAGAAACAACACATCCACACATGCGTGTTTGGAACTCGGGCTTCTCGGGTATGTATATGCTTTACTCCACTTCTAAAAGTAGGTGTCTTTCACTATACATTAATGGCAAAGTCTTTTGGGACTGCCCTCTTTTACTTCAGAGCCATAGCCTGGCGTCAATTTCCCTTGTGAACTCGATACACACTATATTCTGAATGTAAATAAGTCATTAAGTTGCTAGCTTGAGGTATATAACTAACTCTAGTTCTCCAGTGAATTTCTTAATTCACTCACTCTATAGCTCCAAATATGGTTCGCTTGGCCATGGTCTGAGTATAAAAGGTTTACATAGCTTGTAACCTCTTTCCTTTCAAGCTAATAGTAACAGTTGTGATTTGAATTCATGTTTCACGTTGTGGAGCGAGAGAGCAACGAAGGTGGCTCTCTATGCAATGTGTTGCTTCAAGAAAAGGTGTAAGAGAAGGGGTTTGCCGGTATATCTAATCAGCTAAACTCGAGTAATTATTCAAACACTCAACCTAGAGCTCCATTCTCCGGTGAAAGTGACATTTATATAGCTATATTTGTATATAAATTCAACAATTGAGATTCGAAATCTTTCAACTTATTTATTCACTGTGCCCTCTGCTCTTCAACAAGTTTGAAATACATATTTCGCAGGTTACGAACTACTCGGGTCGTGATTTTCAACTCTGAAGCACTAATGGAGCGTGATAAGGGAATTGTGAACAGCTAGATATGGCTTTATCCTCAAATATTTGGAAGTGACTTGATTCAAGCTACACGTCAACGTTACTTGATAAAAATGCACGAAAGAGGAGAAGATTCGACAGCAGATATCTAAGAGGAACGTAGAGAAATCGGATCTTTCTAACATAGTGTTTTATGCCACCAAGGCTGCCTCCTACAAGTCTGTAAATCAAGTTCAAACTTGTCTTGCCGACTCATTCAGAAGCCTTGCAAAAGTGACATCCTTCCACCAAGAGTTTGTATCCTGTGTGCTGAGTCTCTTCCAAATGGTTAATCTAGATATATATATATATCATATTTAGCGTTATGGCTTACCTGGTGAGTTCTCTTCTTCGCAGTCAAGAAATACAGGCCTCATTCACAGTAGTAAACTCACTCCTAATCCAACTAAGTCTATAGAGAATCTGCTACAACAGTATATGCCCTCCATCCGTAACCATGCTTTCATCTTTAAGCGAACTAGCATTTGTGAGTAGCCCTGAGTTCCACCTTTCCGCCTTACTTGATAGAAAGAGATCAAGGGAAGTAAATGAATGATAAGATTCGAAACGAGAAGAAGATTCAACATCAAATATCGAGGAGACTCATAGACTCGGATTGTTTTATATTTATATGTTCTATAATTCTCCCCTCGATTTTAAGACTTGCTAACTTCTTCAAAAGCCTTCAGAGGTAGGGATGATTATGCCCCCCAGAGTCTTGCCTATGCCTATGGTATCTGATATCATGGTACCTCTAGTCTCATCCTCTCTGTTGAACTCAACTTTGCTCAAAATAGAATATTGATAGTCTTTTGGTAACATCTTTCAGGTGAGGACAGATCGTCAAATCATGTTATTCAGCAATGTCTCTTCTAGAACTAAGTTCATCCAAAGACTAGATGCCAGAGCTGAATATGTAGTGAATTCGTTGGTTCAGTTACAAACAAAGATTTGGATCTCATTCACGTATTTAATCGGTTCTAATTTAGGTATAAAAGGTTATAACAACCCATTTCTTTTCATGTAAAGTGCCCAATTGATATTCGTTTACCGCAACCATCCTGGAGCAGAACATTGACAGAAGAGATTCTTGACATGCCTTCACCTTCAAGTTTGGCATTATTTATGAGTAGCACTAAGTTCCTCTTCTGCTTCATTTGTTAAGAAGAGGTGGAGAGAAGTAAATGAATTGATGATATTTGACAAGAAGATAATTTGCGAAAGTAAATACTTTGCGGGAGATCTTAGTTCGGATTTATGGACGTCTTCTCCCGGGGCTTCGATGGATTTGATCTTTGTGGCGTGGAATCGCTTAGAGTCAGTATAATTGGTACACGTGACCTAGAACATTCTAAAATCACAGCTTTATGTATATAAATACAACCTCACTCGTCCTCTTTTTAAGGGGTTTGAGGCACAATGAAGGCATTTTTTCACAATCTTCCTCTCAAGCCAACAGCCCGCCCATGCTGCTTCCCAGTGAGAAGAACGTTCGTCCGCTGTAGAACTGCTCATGTTCCTTTTGATGGTCTCTTTCGATCGTGAGGGGCATTTAATTAGAAAGGAAATAATCACCCCTGCCTTCTCACACACAACGAGTTGATTCACTCAACCCAAAGGAGAAGACAAGTTTTGTTTATAATTGTATTTATTTGAATTTTTTTCTGTCAAGCTTATATAATTTATATCACGATCCCATTTCCCATCCCAAGGCACCAAGGAAGTTTCAAATACTCCTTTGTATGCCCAATTCCCAATTCCATTTCAAGACTCCCTATTTCTCCCAAAAAGCAAAAATCTCCTCCCAAAATGAAGGCGTTCCTTCCTATATGCTGCCTGAAACACCATTTTTATGCATGCAGCCGATGATCCGTCCCCAGGTGCCCCTGACGAAGATGTGAGAGAAGGAGAAGTTGATGTGTAACGAATTAGATGTTGTGATGTGATGTGTTGTTGGGGAAGTGATGTAGCGAGAGTATGGCAGTGTACAAGTAGATACTTTACATTAACATAGTAATAAGTTGTTCTTCCCAACGTAATATCGAGGATATGATATTGTCGCGGTAATGAGGTGATGATGATGTAGCGTGAGCCAATAATTCTTTCCTCCAGTTCAGTTCAGGGTATCGTATAAACAAGGTCGAAACGCGCTCGCTCAAAATAAAAATGCGAAAGAGGAAAAATCATCTCAAAGCCCAACTCTCCCTCTCCATCCAACTCTCCGTATAAGCACTCAAAGGAGTCTCGGGAATCTCCCCATAACTCCCTCTCTCCTTGCTCATCCAGACTTTACTTCCTGGCTTACCAACTTTATCCTTATTTCTTCCCCTCGCCTCTCTATCCCGTGCAATGATGCCCTGCTCGATTTCCCGCTGTCTTCGCGATCGAGCCGAGCCTGTGGAGTTGGAAGGTCCGATACCAGATAATTGTCCCGCTCCGTAGGAATCCCAGGATAGAACGTGATCATCGCGATCATTCATGTTGGATTTCAATACTGGAGGTGGCGAGTTGGAACGTGGTTTCTTCTGCTCTTTCTTGCTTTCTTTTGGGGTGGAGGTGATTTGTCGGCCTTGGATGGGGAAGGCGAAGGGGTTTACTCCAATGGTTGGGGAGGCGTCCACGACTCCTAGACCGATTGGGATTGTGTAAGTTGAGATTCCGGTTTTGGCAGAGTTATCTCTTGTTAACGCGTTGTGACTAGATGAGGGTTTGAGTTGTGGGGTAGCGGGCGAGGAAGCTTGGGAACATGGTTCTGAAGGTGTTTCGTAGCGGGAACTCATGTTGGGGTTGGATTGTGAGCTTATGTTTGAAAATGAATGGGGAACATCTGCTGCAGGAAGTTCCGTTGATGAGTGTTTTGGTTTTGGCGAAGGTCCGAATTTTGAGGGACCAGCAACTTCTTTTCGTAGACTGTCTACTCGGGGACTTCGTTGTGCAAAGGAAAATCCATCGAGCTCATTTTGTGGGATTATTGGGGTGGAATCTAATTGTTGTGCTGAGCTATCTGGTCGAAAAGCTGGATGCGACCAGGTTGGAGGCGCAGGTCTTGGTGGTGAGTTTCCTCCTCTGAATGCTGGGTGTTGTGATAATTGATGGACGTGATAAGCTGGATGTCTACTTTGTTGTGATTGATGCATTGGTGTATTTGGAGTTCCTGGGGTTGCTGGAGTTCCAGGTGTGTGAGGGGGTTGTACGTTGCGCCAAGATGGAATTTCTGGACTTCTACCAGGGAGTGGGTGGTAGGCTGGATGTTGAGCTACTGGAGGAGGAACTATCTCCTTTTCTTCTGTATCTGCTGGAATGACAGGCGTAGCTGAACGAGAGCCAATAGCCGAGCCCGAGTGGTTTGAACCTTGATTTGAACCTTGACTTAAACTTCTATCTCTTGCTGCTCGTGAGTATCCTGAATTATAGTTAGTAAATCGCCCAATTGAGTCCGAAAATAATTGACATACCTCCTCGTCCATCCTCTGGTTGAAGATGTTGTCCTTCATAGTATGAGTTTTGTCGTGCCATTTCATATTCCTTGCCTTCCTTTCCACCTCCAAATGATGAGGCTGTCGAATTGATTCTTGTCTTCTTTTGCATCTTCTTCCTCCAGAAAAACCATGCCAAAACCGAAATAACTGAAGCTGCCACTATCCCACATGTAATCCCTACAATGATTGGCGTATTATTTGGCGCGGCAGTAGCTACAGCAGACTGAGAAGGAGTGGCGGTGGTAGAAGTAGAAGACATGGCTTCTGCTCCTGTTCGCGAACTTAGAATTGTGGTGGTCGAGGTCGATGATGGACCAGTTGGTTGAGGGATGGTGGTGAGTGTGATGATAGTCCTTACTGCTTCCTCGCTCGTCGTCAATGGTGCGATACTCGAAGTTGTAGAATCTGAACCTCCACTCGCTTGACAAGCATCACCGGTCGTGCATTCGCTGGATCGTTCCACGAGAGGGATGTCTCTAGATAAGAAGGCCATGGTGCTTCCTCTTGGTTCAAATCTCGTGTGAGGAAATTAGAGGAAGAGGAACAACCAATTTCAAGTAGGAAGGATGTATCTGAAACGAGACTGGAAGACCAGTCGGGGATGGAACGGTACAAGTATGCGGGAGACAATGGGACACACACAACTGCCACTCTCTGCCAGGGCCCGATGAAGGATCTCGAGGCAGAAACGTGGAAAACCTTCTCGGCGGGACGCAGTTGGTACGATGGATTTGGGGGTGCGACAAGGGGGCTGTTATACGGAGCAAGGGTTGGAGGGGGCGCGGTTGAGGTAGGTAACAGACATGTACCTAGGGGAGCTTTGAGCTGTTGCTTGGTACTTTACGAGAGCGCAGCTCACAGCGGAGACAAGGACAAGAAAAGAAACGCTTTTTCCATACTCGTACTAAACTAGCTCCCCTGGTCTGCAGATAGGCACAATCTTGACTTAATTCTTCTATCTGTCTGCATCTGCTCTCCGCATTTGGGAGTGGGTTGCACTCCAGCACACCGACTCGCACTTTGCCTTGAGGACTGCTCAAGGCCTGCTTAAGGTTACTTTCAACATGCTTTGGGCGGGGAAGTTTCTGCAGTTTCCGCACCATGGACTGAGGATCTCAAAATCAGCGAGTCCCACCCTCTTCTTCGAGCTCCTTGAGGTAATGAAGAGTGGGCCAATATGCTGGAAACGCTGATCAGAGGCTATTCTCTTGCAGCCTTTTGACTGCACGTTTCCCGGTTGAGCGTGTTTAGTAGCCTGCGGACCACTGTGGGCAGAGCTGTGACTGGTGTCGAGGGATTCGCGGTGTGGTTGATTTCCTTCGCTTACTCACAACCAGGACCTCCCCCTGCCCTGCCCTGGTTGATGCACGAAAATACCCTGCACAGCCCACCTCGAGAAAATGACATGGCTGGGATGGCAAGAAGTGGATTTCATACCCAAAAATGGGCGAGGGAGATTCACGATAACGTTGAGACGATCCCAAGTGCGAGGAGAAGTGACCCTATAGTTGGTTTACCCTAACCTAGCTAGTAAAC
>LLCD01000511.1:0-17776 GCA_001414355.1 Hymenoscyphus salicellus
AGCTCTTTTCGGTGTATGCCAATTATGACCAGAATCGTGTATAGGAGAGGGGGAGAGGATTCGATTTGCAATTCTGAATTTAGAGAGTTTTGGATGAAAGGTTGAGTTATGGTAGATTTTTAAAAAGGGAGTGTCGGAAATTAAGGTGGGGCGGATATTTCGCTTAGGTGTGCCACGAGCTGTGGCCCCAACTCTTACTTCTTGCCATATCTTTCGGTCAACCATTGGCTTAGTGAGTTTGTGGACCATCCAGCTTCATTTTCTACGGGAAAAGAGGTAACTCGCGAAGAATCAGTGTTATGCCCATTTGCCCAAAATTTCTTTCTTTTCTTCTTTTGCTTAATCACCCATTGACGAGAAACTCAGACTTTGGAGTTTTACAATTTGTATGATATTGTAAACAGTTGTTGTAGACCTAAACAAACTCGGACGTGCTAACCGACCCCACTAAAAACCGCTCCTTTCGATTTTGTCATCTAGGTTCTGGAAACCCCATTGACCAGTTGTGGGATTGACAGTCACGTTGCTATTTTGTACTAAGTATGAGTGAGATTAATAAGTTGCATCGTATTGTTCAGGAGTATTTAGCATAGGATTAGTAAATTATATAACTGGTGAATAAACCAAACGAGTTCTGTTATCAATTTGATTTGGCTTACACAATTTTTATCGGGAAGAACTTGCCCAACAAACAATAGAGTAGCATTCGAGGTTGAGCTTGCGACTCGCTTATTTATCAAGATCAAATACTGTACGAAAGCTCTCACTTACTTCCCCTATGCCCTCCCCTCGACCATCTTTCCTAACCCATAGAAATGCGGTATCTTTCCACGGCTGAAAACCACTGTATAAAAGGTCCTCTCCATCTTTAAGTTCCGAATCATAATAACTTTCAAGTGACAAATCACCAATGGGCAGCCGAGTATAAGATTCAAACATTCTGCTTGCGCTGTCCAAGATTTCTGTAACATAACCCCCTGGGAAGGTAGATGCGTCAGTATCGTACATGAGAGTCACCATAATTTTTATCCCTCCGGCTTTTTCGACATCGGACTGGTAGTAGTCCGTCAAAAGTGCCGCCGCATGTTCCCCCTGGCTTATAAAGTAGTCGATACTTGGGTCAATTCCTATATAAAAAACTACCGATTCGTTGTTGATCAGGGTAAAAGCGTCCGGGTCATCGACTGCAGCGATGTTGAGCTTCGTTTTTTGAAATTCCTTCTCGAACTCTGAATGCAAAATCTCTTGTATGAACAACGGAAGCGGCTTTCCCGGCTCTGAAAAAGCTGGATGTTATCTCAAAAGGGAAGCTAGAAGAGTGTACTTACCAACCAAAACCTCGCAGATCTTCAAGGGTACAGCCAATTGCAACTCGCCACTCCCAGAGGAAAAATTGGTATAGCCGATGAAATTATCCGACTGATCCCTCATGGGAAGAAACTCATTCATTGGCCCCGGCCCGATCAGAATAACGTTCGTGATATGCACCATCTTCTTGATCTTCTCCAGTTGAGCCGTGAGTAATCTGCATTCCTCACTCTAAAGAAAACCGTTGTTGGCCTTTTGTAGAATGGCTTCTAAGTGTTCCATGGTTGAGTCTTCGCAAATATTGACCTGAAGATCGGGTAACACTTCTGGTATATAGGCAAAATTGAAATCTATTTGAAGGGTTCGCCAGCCACGTAATCTGTATTCCATGTTAGTGAGATGATCATACTTTTCAACGGTATATTTATGTAGCGTATCTTGTACATACTCGAGATGACTAACGGTTGGTCGGTCGTATCGTAGTGCTTCTTTTGGATTCTTCCGAAAAATCCGTTCACCAGGATGAGTCTCCTCGAAGTAATCCTCGGTTTCTTTCATATATGTGAATTCCATGAGATTTCATTACGAAGAACCTCACCGTTGTAGGTGATAATGACATGATCATTTTGGTCGTTGTATGTTGCTTTATAACCTATGTTGATCGACTAAGTAGTTTAATAACCCACGAAGGTCTTTGAGGAGCATGATGGTTCTTTATATGCTCAGAAAAAGATTCACCCTACAACAAAGAAACATTCTCCTTTGAGAGTAATCACTACTAAAAATTAAGTTCACTCTTTGTGACCTTGTGGCTTGCAATGATGCAAAAGCCCAACATGTATTAGAGCGACATTCCAATCTGTGAGATACCTTTTTGAAGAAGACATAGCTTGCTTTGGAACCCGAATCAATAGAGGAAAATACTCATCACAGGAGCTAATGGGTGTACAGATGATGTTAACAGCGTGATTAGGAGACTAAACAACAGCTTCAAGTGCAACTCACTCACCTCGCTTAGGCATTCGTAATAATCCAGGCCATATGTTTTTGTGCCTTCCTACGTATGGGTGGGCCAATATAAGGCTAGGACGGGCCTCAGAAATGCTCAATTTTGTGAAAATCTGGCGCTGGTCTTTTATGTTTTCTATGTTTGGTTACACAAGCGAAAGAAGACTCTATGCACGTGTTAAATGCAACTTAGATATTTGTAATTTTAATAGTAAGTGTAGTTTATATAGGACACTATACTCACCATTTAACTAATTTATAAAGGTATAGAATAAATGCACCTCTAACAGAGCACTTGAAACGCTGTTCAAATAAACTAAATTCCCAGTTGATATTTATACAGAAATGATATTAAACACATTCACACAACTGAACTTGATACGTTTGTATAAATTATCCTCGTAATTCTTGAACAGTCATATTTCATATGCACAATCTAGAGAATTCCCTTTCGCAGTACAGTACAATATACTTTAAAAAGCTCTTTGAGAATTGACCTAATTATTCTATCTATCTTTGTATCGATATTTAGAAAACTGAAATTGTCAGGAACCACCCAACACTTCAAAGTAGCAGCATAATTGGTTATTTACTTTCTATAAGCTCTCGGTTAATAAGAAGTTTAATTGCTTAATTCCTCGGGAACAATATTCGCAAATGTACGAGATATACTTGAGCAAGGGGGATATGGGGTGTTCGTAGAACATTGCTCGCTTCTCTTGCATAAACTCCAATCCATCACCCCGTTCTTTTTCAAGACAGTTGTACGAAGATTTCTGGTTGCAATAAATAGTTAGAAGACAGCTACGATCATCACCGTCGTTTCGAGTGCAGCTTGGAATCGTTTCCTAAACTTGAGCCCCTCCAATCCGCAGTACTAGATGGTTTAGCCATTAGCATTTACACCTGTTTTATGCCGTCTTGACATCAATCTTCAAGCGTCCATAGAGTTCAGGTTCTCTCAGGGAAACAAATTCTTTCAATTTCTTAATTCCTAAATATATACAATGAATGCAAACTCCGTTCCATACCCTCTTCCCGTTTTCCCAAATTTTCATACACCAGATTTCTGACCCGCTCCCTCCATATTCACAAATCTCCACAGCCGCGAAACCTAAGACAACGCAGCCAGAATAGCAGTGTAAGCCGCCTTGGGATTGTAACTAGCATCATACAGCAAAGGGTTATTACTCGCTCTCCAAGAATCCTATCACACAGATTAGCATATTCCACACACACCCCCATGAAACGAAAAAGAGAGAGGTACTTACAGGATCTCTAACCCCCCAAACTGTAATACCCACGCATTTAGGAGTGTTCAAACAAGCATTAGTAACGGCAACATACTCACTCGCAGCCGCATTCACAATATCCAGCTCGGTAACTGCCACTTCACTCACACCACTTGCAGCAAGAGCCTGTAGAGCACCCTGAGCTGCGGATGCTTGGCCAGCGAGGAGATGACCTTGCGAGCCAATTCCATCAATGGGTATTCCTGCCGCGAGCCATTTTTTGACATGTGCGACCACTGAGAAAGTTTGGTTAGCGGGAACGGAGGAAAGAGGAAACAAAGGGGGGACGAACTTCCAGTAGTAACCTTAGCGTAAGTCGCTGAATCGAGGTTATAGTCGTTAATATACAATTTAGCATTTGGATCCGCTGCTCGGGCAGCTTTGAAAGCGATGGAGACGAAGGTTTCCCCTAGGACAGTTGACCAGACTGATGTTCGAAGGTTTCCGCTTTCGTCAAAGATTTCGTTGAGGACGTCCTACGTTTGTGAGTTTTGGGAAGTAAGAATGGAGTTGGGAAGGAGGGGAAGTATACCCATGCGTAAATCTTTCCCTTGTAGCGAGCCATCACGGTGGCTATATGTTTCTCCAATACTGCGGTGAGAGTACTTGCACTGTTGATGTTGCTCACCCAACTTGGAAGTTGTGAATGCCAACCTATTCAAGTCAGCTTGGCCTCTGTGCGCCTCTCTCTTTTCTCTATCAAAAACTTACAAAGAGTATGTCCCCTGATCAACTTATCATTTGTCGTAGCAAAATCAACCAAATAATCGCTTGTCGTAAATGTAAATACATTTTGAGTATTCTCCACAGCATCCCATTTCATGCTATTTTCCGGAGTGACCTGTCCGAAATTTGCCTTTATAATCGCTGCATTACTCCCGACAGTGAGACGATTTTGATCTGTAGCGACACCAAAGTATTTCTTCCCCTTGGCCCGGAATTTCTCATTAATACTATTTGCTCCTCCTGTGCTACTTCCGCCTCCAGTAGTGGGTGCTGTGGTAGGTGTGCTTCCTGCGGTAGTCGTGGCAAGAGTTGTTGGTGTGGGAGCTGCTGTTGTGGGCGCGGGCGCAGGGGGTGCAGAGCCGGGGAGACATTGTGAGTAGTCTTGTGTCTTTCAGTCAGTATTGTGGTCTTTCTGGAGGTTGAATCAAGAGAACGCACAGTCACTAAAAGGTCGTTAGTAAGAAGTGAGAGGAGGGAGGGTGGAACTTACTTTGAGTATGTACAAGTCCAGCCAGAGGCACAAGTAGTAGCTCCAGTCCATTGAACACCACCACCTAAGATCGTTAGATTTAAAGAACATCAAGACAAGACAAGCAAAAAACCTACACTGGGCATACCCAACAGCTTGAGCTTGAGTAGCATCAAACTGGGCCAAAGCCACAACCAGAGCTGCAATATTTCGAATTGACAACATGATTCCTACTTCTTGACTTGAGGAATAGGTGTAGGATAAAAACCCAAACAAGAAAAGTAATTAGGAAACCTAGAGTAGAGGAAGAAAGCAGAACGAAGAGACTATATATCCTCAACCATCACAAACTATCGCCCAGAAAACTAGGGCACTTCATCACAATCACCACCCTATCGGATGTACCAAAGCAGAAATACGCAAAACCCCTCCTACAAACAAGGACAATCCATCCCGAGGATCCGAATACCGTATAGCCTGAACCCCACGATCCAATCCTCTTCCCACCATCTACCCATCTCCCCACCTTTTCCCCATATCTCTCTCTCCTTCTCCAGATCGTAACCAGCGGCTCATCGCACAAAGTTATTCCGGTACCACGCAACCAACCACCACAGGCATGCACTTTTACACAAACCCCAGAACGCCATTGAAGCGCCTCTGACCCCAGCACCGCAGATTTAGATAACCCACGTGCTGGCGGTAGATTTCATTTGCAACTTCATAATTGCCTAAATAGTTTCTTGGGGGGAAGATTCGTACCCTTGTGTTGTACGAGTGCTGAGGGGACCCCATACGTTCGTAACCCCATTCAGGCAGAATGAAAAACAGGGGGGTACACTCCGTATGATTCTGGTCGCTTGACCGCATCGAACTAGACCAGATACTTGGTATGAACAGGTCTTTAGCACATGGTCGAAATCGATAGCGGCGAAATCCAGAGTCGGTCTGGGTCTGAAAAACATTGAATGAAAAGAAGGGCGAGGCCGAGGATGATATTGAGCCTGATGTCTCCATGACCCCTACAGAGAAGAGTTATCAATGGTATTGGACAAAACGCCGGAGGCTTACCTCGAATCTGACTTCGATGAGGGGAGAGTTGGTGCTTCCATTTCACCTATCTCCATCCGCCAAGCCAGAGAAGAAAAACGGAGTTACCATCACCGAGAAAGAGACAGAAAACGAGGACGGCTAATTACAAAGCCATCAAGAACTAACAAAGTCTCTGAATTCTAAAAAAAATCTTGGGGAATTTTGCTGCTGCCTTAAAAGAAGGGGTCGTCATCACAATCTAAATGCTGGTTTTGGCTTCCATTGTTGAAAAAAAAATCCCAGGTCCAATAACTCGACTTTTTCGCTCACCTTGGCACAATATATTTTTTCGCATCCCCTTCAAAAGATTACATGCGCATCCATGTTTCCTGTGTCCATTCATCTCATAGCTTCATCAAAAGTCCCATCGTACCCTCTTTCCCTCACTGCATGTATGATACCAACACGCTCTTCGCCTCTGCTGGCAGGCGCTGGTCCACGAAGCCCGCAATGGCGCCTGAATGTCGTCCATCTGCTGCTTTTAAGTACTCCCCAACCCATTTCTTCACATCCGTAACTTCTGGCCACTCGTCTTTGAGCTGCTTTTTGCATGCGTTCAAGGGTGTAAAGCCCACGCCAAAGCTCAAATCATCAACGTCAACTTCCTGCACAACATCGTCCGCCGCAACAGGCATAGGGGGGTTTTCCAGGATTTTTAGCAATGCTTCACACGTCTTTGCCCAGCCTGCTTTGGAATAAGTGACCGCGAAGGCCTGGGAGTCTGTGAGAGCTTTGGTGAGACCAACAACAGCCAATTTACGATCAAGAGGACGAGCCAGTTGCTGGGTTGTTGGGAGAATGACATTCAAATAGATTGGGGTAAAAATCTTCTCTTGGACAGCGTTGGTCTGGGCGACGTAGAAATCAACCCCAAGACCAATTTCAATGTGCGACGCGACGAGGTGATAGAATCTTACGAAACGTTGCTTGAACTTTTCCGGGGGATTGGCATTGAGACGTGTATAAATCAAAGTAAGAATCGAAGGGAAATACTGCTGGAGGGCGGTGCTATGGATTATGTTAGCATCATTCAAGTAAATAAATCATGGGGATAAGACTCACACTGGCACAGAGGTGACCAAAGCTTCTAGAACATCGAAAGAATATAATTCAGACGACTTCTTTGACATGAGCTTCTGGAAAATGCCCAAGATTGGTTCCAGCTGATTGTTTGCCACGATGTCTGCACCGCTCCGTGGAATTATCGAGGACAACAATCGTGCCAGTGCTGGTACGCTGCCTTTGTTTTCCCAAGATACTGGAACCAGGATCGAAGACGCCAGTGCTTGGTAAAAGGGAGACAAATTTCCCTGAGGCCGTGATTCTAGGAGTGCAGCGAATAATTGAAATACATAAGGCATAAATTCTATTACGAGTGTCAGCTTGAAATCTGTATCCCATGCAACGAATCCTTACCTTGGACATCCTCTGCCAATATGCTCGCAAAAGGGGTGTATAGATCAGTTTCAAACTTCTCAGGGTTAGATGGCCCGGCGTATCTAACGAGAGCCCCCAATGCCTCGAAGTGGTAGTAGTAGAACCGTGGATTACTTGGGTTCTTGCCAATGATATCAGTGATGTGAATCAAATGTTGGAGCAAATTGTCGCTCATTGGGATCACACTTTCCTTGATGACGATCAAAACTCTCATGATGCAGCGCATCAAAAATTCGTTCTCCTGCAACTTCTCCGGGGTTTGGTCTTTTTCTATCAATTGGAACAAGTGCTCTAGGAGATCTTTCGCGAATGGCACGACATCATCTTTTCCGAAAATATGCTGGCCAGAATCATCGGTAAGAAACAGGACTCTTTCCACGGCAATCGATGCATAGGTATAAACGACATAATTGGAAGAGGCCAGGTTTTGCACTAATGGTTGGAAAGCCGCAACCCACTGCGCTTTTGTTAATTGTCGACGGAAAGTGTAGAGAAATTTAATGGCGTCGACTTTGATAATGGGCTCCACGCCGCTACTGGCCATGAGATCCTGGTAAACGTTCTTCTCAAAGAATTCAAGCACGTTGACCCTAGTATTTGTAGCTTTGATGCCGTGATTAGTGGTGGCAGCCCCTTTGGCAGCAATTGCCGAGAATAAATAGATCGCGGTGTCCTTCGACTTCCATTCAGCGGTTGGGTGTTTCGTAAACGCCTCTAGATAGTGTTGGATGTACTGTCCCACAACGCCAGTGACCAACTCCTCAAAGTTCTCGAGAAGTTTTCTAAGGAAGTCCGTCGCCGCTCTACGTCGTGTATCGGTATCGGAACCTTCGAGATCACGTCTGATATATTCGATGGGCTCGTCTTCAAACTGTTCGATATCTGATTCTCTCAAACTGACATTTGGAAGGATAACTTTCTCCACCACCTGGCCTAAGATCTCTGTGTTGTTGAAATTTTGGGCATGGGTGCTGATACTGGCCACGGCGGTCAAAAAGTGTAGTGCTTTACTGACAAGAATGTCGAATTTGGTTTCCGGGCCAATTGTTGTCAACAAGGTCCAGGTGCTTGTAATGAATGGCTTGCACAATTCTCCAAATGCGTCCTCGTATTTCTGCATGTAAAGAGTCATAGCCTCGCAGATTCCAGCCTTCACAAACTCTAGCGGACCGGATTCTGATTCGTCGTCGGTCACAAGAAGGGGGTTCTCATAGGTTAAGTATTTGTGTAGAAGGGAGGTGACACCAGCGAGGTTTTCTTCGAAAATTGGAGGGAGATCTTGGCAAGAAAGGTCGTAGAACAGTTTTACCAAAAGGTTAAGGACTTCGACA
Organism: Hymenoscyphus salicellus; assembly: GCA_001414355.1. Lineage (NCBI taxonomy): Eukaryota > Fungi > Ascomycota > Leotiomycetes > Helotiales > Helotiaceae > Hymenoscyphus > Hymenoscyphus salicellus. The sequence goes on from LLCD01000511.1 coordinate 8,664, forward strand.
TGTTGCTTCAAAATTTCCTTGTTGTCCTTGTTTGCCTCAATTTGCTGGTCGGTGCTCTGCGGGGGTATGTCAGTGTATGATGGAGAAAGAGGGGTGGATACGATGGCATACCGCTAAAAGCTTCACAAACGGCTCTCCAAACTTCTTCAGCACATGGTTAATCTCAGTGTATAAATCATCAGATGAAAAAAGAGGTCTCCATCGTTTGAAAATCGAATGTGCGACTTCCAATACACCGAGGTTGACTTTGGGGTTATCAGGGGTAAAGCGAGAAACCAGGTCCTAATCCAGAATCAGTAGACGCTCTTATTGCAAAGGGCCCTTTTTTACTAACATCGACAAGAGTATCCCATCTCTCCCAGAAATCGGAATCGGCGATGATGCTAATTGATTCTCCCAACTGCGATTGTATGCTAGGAGGCACCGAGGTCATCAGACCAATAAGTTGGCTCTTGATAGTTACGACTTCATTTTGCGGGAGCTTGTATGATCCGTCTTCTTCCTGTATAAATTATTTAGTTGGGACCGCGGGGTTGCTTGGCAATGGAGGGAGCCTACCACCCAGTTGAATTTGATAAAATTCTTGAAGCACAAGGCACCCGAGAGTCGTGTGTTAAGAGGAAGAGCGTCGGAGGCTAGGATTTCGAGAAGGAGGATGGAGAAGTTGGGTTTGGTCTCCTCTTGCTTGAGGGCAACCTCAGCTATAGAAAATTAGCAATGTGCAAACGCAAGCAACCGAAGTTTAGATAAATAAATACCTTGTTTGTGTTGCTGGGGATCTAGAGTAGCCTGGAGAAGCTGCGCAACAGTCTGCAAATCCAAAGCCATGTTGTTGCGGGGTATTTGGGAGATGTGCGGGTGTGAGGGAGGGGATGGGGAGAAGAGATGTCAATAAGAATCCCTCCAGATTTGTTTTGGCTTCGCGACAGCTTCAGATCGCAACCACAGCCTTGCCTTGTCTTGGAGGTAGGCCGATGTTTAACCGACAACCTGCCAAACAGGCGGCAACCTTTCTACCCCCCACGCGGCCACGAAATCGCGGGAAACAAAGCGGCGAGAAGAGCTTGAGAGCGAGTTGATACCAGATACTTCTTTTACCAAGGTAGTCAACTCACGATAGTTGAGCCAACCTTACCTTATAACTCTTTGAGAGGGAAGTAATTCTCCATCTATTTCTAAATCACAAAATTTACACTCTTACCCCAACTTTTCCAAAGTTACATTCGGGGTACTAAGTGCTGACATCGCCGCCCCTGGTACGGGATGGATTCCCTCCAGGGTTGAATGCGTGGTGGATGGCTGGATTGTTCACCTGACTGGGCTTGACAACCTTCTTTAAGACTCTCATCTGCTGCCCTCTCCTCTCCATACACCATTTATTCCATACAATTGATGCAAACCTCCCCAGGTGCCCTCTCCTCTCGATATCTCGCCATTTGACCGAAATTCCTTTGACTTGATGGAATTGCGAGATTTTCCTGTTCCTTAGCTAATCGCATCCATCCTTCCCTCTTATCTTCAAGATTTCCTGACGCAACTGCTATGCGCGGCAACAAACTGCAACCCCAACGAAAACTTGCTCGTGGTCCTTCCGCTCTCGAGATCTGATGCTGGTTCCCACCGCGCAGTGAGTCAACCGGTCTTTCTCTCAATAAAAAAAAAACTGGTACTACTGCGACCTGGATGTCCTCCTGTCACCCCGCCGATGGAGGCAGATCGAGGTTGCTTGCTACCATTCAACCACCTCCACCTCCACGCCCTCATTCTTGTTTCCTTCAACCCCTTTCTTCTTCCCACCTCTCACCATGGCATTCCCGTCTCCGCTAGATGACTGGCTAATAATTACTCGACGTGAAGCACCAGACCCTCCTCCTGTCTTCCGTCCCCCCGCGCCCACGACTCGAGTTTCTATGTCTCCAGCTTCGGGAGACATAGTCCAAACCCCCGAACCCAAATCCTCAGGTGGACTTGCTAGTGTCTTCAAGAGCTTGACTGGCAATAAGCTATCTCGTACCACAAATGCCTCAACCAACGCCCAACAGCCTAGTTCGGCTGGGAACCTACAATCTGCAATATATGGGGGACCTCCGAACTATGAACAGCTGTATGAGCAATTGAAGATTGGGAATCCATTGCCAGAGCGGATCTCGGCTGCAGACAGTCTATGCAACGCCGTCATCAGTTATCCTCTTAGTGGTGTAAGCATAGTTGGAAATCTAAAGGGAATACTGCTGATCGTCATATAGGTAACGGCCATATTCAAGGAAGGAAAGGATCTAATCGAGCCTACAAAGCCCCCAGAGGCACGGGTGGCAGGATTCAGACTATTGACTGCGTGCGTTCAGAATTCGACATCAACAGACCCGGAACGCATGGCCTATTTCTCCGTTATCACAGCACCAGCCAACCCTCAAGACTTCCGCTTGCAACTTGATGCCCTGATGGAACTCGCGAAACATGGCAAAGATCTATCGGGATTCCACTACAAAGCCATACCAATATTGACTGCATGGCTCCATAATACATTCAAAGTCACAGCAGCTGCTCGCATCAAGGCAAAAGCCCAAGGCAGAACCACCATCCAACCCCCACTAAGTGAGGAACTCACCCTCTCCGTACTCTTTGTCTTCCTTGCCGACCTCATCAAATTCAGCTTTTATGTTTCAAGTGAAGAAGTTACGGCAGAATTACTTGATGTAATTCTCAATATATGCCTCTCCACCCCGATATCGGGTGATTTGAGAGCCTGCATCGCTGTTTTGAATGCAATCATCACATTTGGAGAGATACCAGGCTACAAACTACCGGATTGCGTCAAGGTTCTTTCCTCTATCCATTCTCTTGTCAATGATATGACACCAGCAGCATGGAGCACTCTGAAACACCTCTCCCAATCCCATAACGGTCAAGCAATCGTCCGAATTCTCTTGGACATTCTTCACGAACCTTCTGCTGGGGGAGAACCAGTCAAGCAAAATATCCGTGAGATCCGCGGTGCTTTATCTGTACTACAAAAGTTGTTTTCCAAGAATGGCGAGAACAGATTTCCTCTAGTACCGTTTACTGCATTGGTGCAGGCACTTAATAGTGTCACTACTGTTGAACACGGAAAAATTGACGGCGATATACTCAGACTTGTTTTGTCGCTTTTTGGGGACGAGGGTCAAGAGTTGAAGCATAACGTCATGGAAGAGGACTGGGCTCTTCTTTTTGAGGTGGTCATCAAGTGTTCACGACGAGCGTTGGAGACATCTGATGGCCGCCCAGTCCACAGCTACTCACGACTATCAAGCCCTCTTGGAAGAGCACCAACAGATGATGGAAGCGAGTCGGGTCAATCAACAAATCTGGCACAGACCTTATACAGCCTCATTGTCCGAATTGAGAAGCTTTTGATTAAATCCCCTGACGATGATTTCTTCCAAAAGGAAGACTGCGTCAAGTTCTTCGTTAAGGTCCATGAGCATCTTCCCGAATCATGCGCAAAGTTAGTCATCGATCACTACATGGAATATAGATACTGCTATCCTTCAGACTTGGGTTGGAGGGACAATGTTACTACTATCACCCAAGCGTTCTTTGGTGATCGATCTCAACCTACCCACATTCGACTTCATGCTCTTAAAGCTGTCACAGACGTCTTTGGGGTCATCGAGATGTTGGACGACCATGATGACCCTGATATTGTCAAGAGCTTTGTTGAGACTATCTTGAAGGGCATTGCAGACGAGAAAGATATTGCAATCTTACAAGAACTTATGGCGTTTGTTGTGGCTGTAGCCCAGAATGCCGGTGATGCTCTTTTTGATTATGTTATCAAAGCTGTTCGTCGTAGTGTTGAAAGTGACCGCCTTCAATCCCCCCTCGGGTCGCCTCCTTCGTCTCGACACAGCTTGCTGAACACAAGTCGACCAACAGCATCTCCAGTCCAAAGCAGCATGATCCAAACACCATCCAACGTTGTCACAAAGGGGATCATTCAAATCTTTATGAGAGTAATGGACACTTCTGCCTACAAGTCTGTTGCAATATTCAAACAAGTCCTCTGGATTGCTAAATCTCACGAGTGCGAATTAGATGCTCGTATATCGGCTATGAAAATGCTATTCCGTTTGCGGGCGGACTGGGCTCATAGAATTCATCTGGTCCTTGCCACAGATTCCGATGGCCTTGCTGCCTCCTTGTTTCGTACATCAGCATCACTTGCCAGAAAGCAAGCAGCCGATGAAGCGACCCACCAGCAAGACATGGCACGAAATAACAATTCGGCGAATTCCAAGGGCTCACGGAGTACCTCTTTCGGCCAATCCCACCCGGCTGCAAGGCAGTCTTATCGGTCAAGTAGTGGTGTGGTTAGAACTCTTCAGCGTAACCACATTTGGATGTATCCTGATTCGGAGGCATTGCCTGAAGAAATCTTCAAGAAAGCAAGCTCTTTATTGGTATCAATGGTGGGAACTGAAGACCCAAACAACGACAGTCAAGTTGGTGGCGATGGTCTATCACAAATGGCAAGTACAAATGGCACGGATATCAACGAGTCAATACCCAAAGGCAGCCAAAATCCGTCACAAATGGAAAGTACAGATGGCACGGAAATTAACGAGCCGTTACCAGAAGGCAGCCAAAAGAGAATCCTCGATATCAACACTTATCTTGACACCATCACGCACTTACTTCAAAATGCATGTGATTGGGAGGTTTACAGCTTCATATTAGTCCACCTCCCTTCACAGCTTACCAACCAAGCGCTTTTTAGAGGGTCAATCACCCAGATCCGGCATTTGAGAGAGGTGTTGTGCGACTTGCTCAAAAATAATAGTTTTCAAGAGCCTCCTCCATCTTCTGGTCTTCGCAAATCTGATGTCGCAATATGCCTATTTCAAGTCTTGAACATGACACTGGGTTACCACCACCATTTTTCCAAGGCTGACCAAGATGATATCGTTCGAACATTCCTCCAGGGAATTGGCTCCACATGGGAACGTACAGCAAAATGCTGTATCCACGCTCTCACCATCTGCAGTCACGAAATTCCCGGCTCAACAAGCAAGCAACTTGTCACTATACTTCAGAAGATGTCAACAATAATCACCCAATCCCATGTGGCGATACACATTCTCGAGTTTCTAGCCTGTCTTGCTCGGCTGCCTGACCTCTATGTCAACTTTAGAGAAGAAGAATACCGCACAGTATTCGCGATCTGCTTTCGTTATCTTCAATATGTACGAGACCAAAATGGCAAGGGCTCCAAGGACACATCAACTCGAAGTAGCTATTCTAATGCCCGTAACTCGGGTCCTCCCACGGATCACAGCCTTTCAGAAAGCAACTTTCAGCCAAATAGCTCGGATGAGCTTCCACAATATGTATATGCGCTAGCGTATCATGTCATTATATTCTGGTTTCTTTCCTTGAAGCTGAACGACCGTGCTGGCCAAGTCAGTTGGATTGCGAGAAATTTGGTATCGACAGATTCCCACGGCAAAGAAACTATAGATGAGCAAGCGCAGGTCACACTCGATTTCATGCAACGTGTCGCTTATGCCGATGTGGACGAGTCCGCTGCTGACCCCACTTTCACCAGTGAACGCTTTGGTGAGATCTTGAAAAAGCGATGGATTGTAGGCCAAAGTATAGTGACCGTGGAACAAGCTACACGAGGGGGCTGGGCTCAAATTACAAAACGCCAACCATCGGGAACATCATGCTACATCATTCGAGAGAAGTTCAGTCGGCCACCACCTCATCAAAGCCAATACCCAAATGAGCCAACTCGTGATACGAGACCATCGGATGGAAACATGGTGCTCCCGAGTCATCTGCTCCTCCAACTGACAGCTTCAGTGCCTCAGGTTGGCGACACTGCTCGACCAATCGCTCTACCAAAAGATGCGGTTGTGGATCGTGCTATCAAAGCATTTGATCGCAATTTTATTGTGGATGGCCACAAGGTTGGGGTCATCTACATCGGAGAAAACCAGACGCAAGAAGTTGAGATCCTTGCCAACATTATGGGAAGTAGTGACTATACCAAATTCCTTTCTGGTCTCGGCACTTTAACCAAGTTAAAGGGTGCCAATTTCAATACCCAAGGGTTAGATAGATTTGGCGACAGCGATGGAAAGTATGCATTCTGTTGGCGCGACCGAGTCACCGAGATTGTGTTCCATGTCACTACACAGATGCCAACCAATCTGGGCAGTGACCCTCAGTGTATTGGCAAAAAGCGGCATATCGGAAACGACTTTGTCAATATCATATTCAACAATTCGGGTTTACCTTTTCGATTCGATACCTTCCCTTCTGAGTTTAACTATGTCAACATCGTAATCACGCCAGAGTCTAGAGCTTCTTTTGTTGCAACTCGAATGCGTACAGAAACAAATGCAAAGAATGCATTCTACAAAGTCCAGGTCATGAGCAAACCAGGTTTTCCAGAAATATCTCCTGCTGCGGAAACGAAGATTATGAGCTTGGCCGCTTTGCCTAGTTTTATACGACTCTTGGCTCTGAATGCCTCTGTGTTCTCCCTTGTGTGGGCGAATAAGGAAGGGGGAGAGCATGTATCGTCCTGGCGCAATCGACTTCGGGAGATTAATCGCCTACGAGAAAAATATATACCCAAAGCGGCTTCAACACCAACTCCAACCCCGGGAACATCGAATGGAAATGTACGGGACAGTATTCAAAGCCTTCGACGATCCTCTGTGGCAAATTTCTTGATCAATTCAAACAGCGAGCCAGCCTCCCAGCGATCCTCGGTCTTGTCGACTGCGGAAACGGAAGTGGGTTCTGGCAGCACGGAAGAAAGCATTGTAGAAAATCTTGATTTCTCAAGATGGGCGTAAGCGGATTCTTTCTTCATTTTTCCCCCGGCGTTTGGAACACTGGAAATACCACCCCCCAAAAGTTTTTGTTTTTATTTCCTTTTTTTTTCATTTGATTTTTTTCCTCTCTTCCAATTTGTGTTTATGATGCGTGCATCAGGATGCCACAGTGTGGTTTGAGGAGATGAGAATCTGTATATCATGGCATGGCGTATAAACAAAAATTTGGGGTTCGGGGACATTGATAGGGGTGTTTAGTTTGCAGGGATACCAGGAGCTGTCTTCTGGGAAGGAGACGAGGTCTCTTTGTTTGTACAAATGGAATTTTTGCTACGAAAGGAGGGAAAGTAGTGCAGGACATTCTGAGCTACTACATATTCGCTCCTCTGTTTGCGTGGTAGGATGAAATGGAAATGGAATGGAAGGATTAATTTGTAAAGATAGGATGGGGAGTAAATAGTCTCTTTGATATTGAGAATGTCTGGGAGTGGGGAATTGATATCAATCCTGAATATGAATCAAAAGTCTACTGAGTGGCTTTTTTTGCTGTGTTTATCGTGATACTGCCTTGAAGATGTACCCGACGCTTCGCCCCTCTGTTCTCGTTTGGCCCCTAAAAAGGTTGTATGGCATATCACTTGTTTTGCTAGCTTATCTCGTCGCTCAACAGCTTATGTAGTATCCGTACTATCTTTTTTGGGCTACTGGGAATTTGATAGCTTATCGCGACTTCCCCCAAACTTTTGATGGCTTATCCGGTGCTTTATGATTACTTGTTTGTAACAGCTTATCTCTTGATTTGGTGGTTCATTTCTATTTGAGAGCTTATCGCAACTTATGCTGGCTTACCTTGTAAGTCTAGTTTTTGGCCCCCAAACTCCTTCGGCCCGCAGACTTGTGTCCGGCTTACTCGTGGGTTACTCGTGGGTTACTTCTTGTCGATTTTCTTTTCGGGATAGAAGCTTGAAGCCTACGATTCCAGAGTGGATTGCATACCAGTAGCGACCAATTAAAGCCATTTCGCTTACGCACCGCTACGTAATTTGAGAAACCCTTTACTCGTACATAAGCAATCAGCTGTTCGATTCATCTCAGTACTCGTATTAATTCTGCAAATTCTACGAGCCATTCCATTCCACCAAGAGACTTGCAATGGCCAAGGGACGTATCCTAGTAATTGCTGGATCAGATAGCTCGGGTGGAGCGTAAGTCCTACATCGTTTCTCATTCTCATATGTGCACCATCCCTGCTTGAGGCTCAAGGGTATTAATGAGGCTAACGTTTGTTCAGGGGTCTGGAAGCAGATCAAAAAGTCATAGCAGCTCATGGCTGTTATGCTATGACTGCCACAACGGCCCTCACTGCTCAGAATACGACTGGGGTTTTTGATATCCACTATACGCCGCCGGAGTTTGTGGGGAAGTTGATTGAGTTTAGTTTGAGTGATATTGGGGTTGATGTTGTGAAGACTGGTTCGTTTTTTCCTTCTCTTGTGTGGGTACTTTGGATTTTCTGATAGTTTGGTTGTAGGAATGCTGGCTTCCGCAGAGACTGTTAGAGTCGTTGCTAGCTCCCTTGAGAAACTTGAGATCCAAACTTTAGTTGTTGATCCTGTAATGGTATCAACATCCGGCTCGCACCTCCTTCCAGAAACAGCGATCAAAGATCTCCTTGCGCTTCTCATTCCAAAAGCTACAATTTTGACACCAAATATTCCGGAAGCAAAACTTCTGCTTTCTCATGCTGGGTTTGCTACTAAGGTGCCGGAAAATGTGGAGGATTTAATTGAAATCGCGAAATTCGTGAAGAGTTTGGGTCCTAAGTATGTTTTACTCAAGGGTGGACATCTTCCGTTGAGAAAGGACGGGAGTGTGGCGAGGAGTGAGGAGGAGAGAGAGAGGATGGTTGATATTCTGTATGGAGAGGGGACGGTGACGAGGATTGAGAGTGCATATTTAAGGAGTAGGAATACGCATGGGACTGGGTGTTCACTTGCTTGTGAGTTCTTTCGTTTCTTTCCTGGCTCTTGAGGATGGATATGGGGAGATGGAGATACAGACGAAGACAGAGGCTGATGCTTGGTAGCTGCGATATCTTCGAATCTTGCGAATGGTATGGAGATGGTTAGAGCTGTAAAGGGTGCATGTCGGTATGTTGAGGCCGGAATCAGAACCAGTACTGAGATGGGGAAGGGGAATGGTCCGATCAATCATTTTCATTCCATGCAGACTTTGCCTTTTTCTCCGTGAGTCATTCCTTTCTATTTTTGATGGAAGGTCGAT
>LLCD01000512.1:0-17774 GCA_001414355.1 Hymenoscyphus salicellus
CGGGATTGGATGTTATCTTCACCTCTCTAATGAAGACGCCTCAGTAACTGTGTTGCAGTATTCTTACAGTGTACCTAAATGTCGGCTCTTCTATGACTCTTAAGACGCCTACCACACACCATCTTGAACTGGCTCGGCTGAAATTGAGGCTATCCGGTATTGGTGGGTGGTTTTGCTGGCTGCAGTCAAACCCCAAACTCCTCTTTTTTCGTTTAATTGCTAGTCACCCACCACCTATCAATTTCTTATACATCGAGACTTAAACTACAATGGAGATTACCATACCACCCTTCGTAGCTTGTGGCACCTTAGATTGCTCTTAGCTGCCGAGTGGCAGTTGTAATAATTTGGCATGGCACCATTGTTGCGCCGCTCTTTCAATAGAGTTTCTGATATCCGTTACATATTCCTTAATCAAATAACGAGAACTTAATTGCCTCTCTTACTCCCTCTTGCCAGTAGTCATCCTTGTTTTTCTGTTTACATTCGTTCAAAAAAAGATCCTATCTTCCAGCCATGTAGAAAACCCCCAGAGAAAATCCGAAGCTTTTCAAAACACCATAGTGTGTATTCCTAGCTCGGCAACTACGAGGGAGAAAGCATATGCACCTCTTGTCTGTGGTGTCTATCGTAGGGCGCCTAGTTACGTATTTTCACATATTATTTCTACTAGTATTAAGTTATAAAATGTAATCAAGTTAATTGTACTGCACAAACATAAATAAAAACATTTCAAACAGTTTATTAAATTTGCTCAATTCCCCCGGGTATATTATCGCTGGTAAATATTGTTCTTTGGACGCTAAATGGTAGGTTGCCGGTTGCGAGAAGTATTGAGGCTTCGAACCAAACTTTCGGTTGGGTGTCGCGACTGTCCCTTCTCTCTCAATTGGATTTCTCTCCGCGTCATGACTGACACGAGTTAGGCAATGGAGCTTTTTTCACGTATAACCTCCTCTTCCCATATATAAGTTTTCTTGTTGCTGGCTTACTTTTAAGTTCTCCAAGGTCAACTATCTAGATCGCCCGCACAAAAGTCATCCAAAAGGCGTGTCACGGCTTCGCGCCTACGCGCACACCAACACCCTTTTTTCCTTATTACCACCAGGTTCGTGATTTTCCTCAACAGCCCAAGGCAAGCCGTCCAAATGAGGCGATCTGAACGGTTTGAAAGGAATCTCCTTCAAATTCACGGGTAGGGCCGGTAGATCAGGCAGCTCCTCACTCACCGACCTCAACTCAGTCGTAAGGGTTTTCAATCCAGTACTCGCCTTACGAGGACCAACAACGTGTCCAAAACCACTCTTATAAGGATCCATCACCCTCAAAATCGCCTCATTGTTGAGCTTTTTCGCGAGCGATTTCGGAGTTCGTCCATATTCATCGGGGGAGATGTGATCGGCGCCACATTTCATTAGATTCTCGACTGCTTTTGTATTCCCAAGCTCGACTGCGGAGAATAATAATTGTTCTTTGTCTATTCTTGACGCTATTTCTATTTCTGCTCCTGCTTCGACGAGTACCACGGCGACGTTGAGATGGCGATTTACAAAGGCTTGAAAGAGTGGTGTGCGGCCAAACGCGTCTTTTTCGTTGAGCTTGGGGTTTTTGCTTAACAAAAGTCGTGTGCAATCGAGGTGCTGCTTTTCTGCTGCAAGATGGAGTGGCGTTGATTTGTATCTATCTGCTTCGTCTAAAAACATTTTCGCTGGCGAGCTGAAGAGCATATCTAAGACGAGATATGCTGTTTCGTCGTCGTTGTTTATGATAGCGCAGTGCAATGCCGTCCTTTCTGTTCCCACTTGCTTGAGCAGGAAGTCATCTCCCCTTGTTTGTAACGCTGCGGCCAAGAGATTGAGATTATGCGACGAAGCCAGAGACCAGATAGCCAGTTCCTCTGGATTGGTGCTCTGGGCTCCGTCCGCCTTGCCATTGGTGCCCTTTTTGAGACAGAGATCCATGAGATCAGTATTCCCAAATTGCCATGCGGCGGTAAACGGGGTTCGTTGAGCAGAATCCTTGATAGACGAGTCTGCCCCAGTTTCTAAAAGCAGTTCAGCCACTTCAAGCTTGTTGAGCTCACATGCTCGATGTAGTGGTGTCATGCCGTACTTGTCAACAAAATTGACATCCAAGCCACGTAATTTCAGTGCTCTCATCATGTCGCACTGGTCTTTCTCAGCGGCTCGGTGCATTAATGTGCGCCCTTCTTCGTCCTTGATAAAGATATCGGCATTATGCTTCATGAGAATTTCAAGGGTGGCAACATGACCTCCCTCAACGGATCTAAAGGCAGCAGTTCCGCCTCTCTTATCTTTCAAATCGATAGATGCTTTATTGGCTAAAAGGGAGGTTACCATTCCTTCTTTTCCTTGCCCGGCTGCTGAAATCAATGGGGTGCGGCCACCAACTCTCTCTGCAGCATCCACATCAACATCTTTGCGGTTCAAAATGAGATCAAGCAACTCTTGAGAATCTTCCCAGGTGGCAAGAGACAATGCAGTATCGCCATATTGATCCACAAGATTGACCTCAATTTCAGGGTGCTTCAGCAAAGCAAACGCCATCTGTTTTGATTCATCCTCATTGCGTATAGCCATCATGAGGGGCGTTCGGCTGTTGCCTCTCGTGTATTTTGAGTTCACATCTATGCTCTGGCCAAGGGTTTTAGTATTCAACAAAAGGTCTACTATGTCGTTACGCCCGTAAATGATAGCTTCATGCAAGGCAGACCGTCCTCGAGAAGATTGCATATTTACTGAAGCTCCCAACGACAGCAGCTCACGAGCGACCTCAAGATTTCCCCTTCTACAAGCATACATGAGTGCACTCTGATTGAAAGTGGGTTCCCTAATATCAACATTGAGAAGGTCAAATAGGCCTGGTATAAGTTCCCACAGATTGAACCAAGCGCAGATGTGGAGCGCATGGATATTTCTTCTGATGTCCCATTTTTGGTGTTGTTGTGTCTTGCTTTCCCACGCTGCTTGAATGTATGCTTCTCTCCTTGAGTCGTCCTGGAGAAACTTGGTTGCTGTTTCGGCTACAAGTTTGTCACCGGACTCTCGAACATGCTCACCCCAGTTATCGACGACATAGGGAAGAAATATATGCTTGTTCTCTCTTTCGGGAAACTCATTTGGTTCGCAAGGTTTGGATAGCTCTTTGAAGTTCAGATAAGTGAGACAAATGCGGGCGATTTGTGCTTCTCCATCTGGGAACCATCTGTCTCGGCTCTGGTCAAAATATTCTGTCAAAGTGCGATCATCAAAGCGCACTATTTCTCCACCATCTCGGCCGATTGTGATGAAGCCTTTCGTCATATTCAGGATATCGTTTCTCCGTGCTTCGTTGCCTACATCGTAATCGGATTGTCCTTCTCGTACGGCAAGTGCCTGTTGTAACTCCTTGAATCGCAAGTCTCTTTTCGCGTAATGAACAATGGACAGAATTTTCTTCGTAAATGCTTGCTTAGCAGAGCTAAGTTGTGAGATTCGTTCAGATAGATCAGCATCGTATAATTTGTTGATTGTTTCTGCGAGGTCGTATCGATTGAAATTAAGAGATTCGGCTGCCTCACGGATATCATTCGGTATCCATAACTCGGACAATGAGTTGATATACAATTTCGCGAGTAGAAATTTTCCATTGGAATTTTGGACGATGGAGCTTGTTATTGAACCTAACAATGTTTGGTCTTCAACGCACGCTTGTCCCAGTGGTGACGAGACGCTATCGACAGCAGTCATATCCCGGTCAACCCCATCCCCCGAAGGTGGCATCTGTTCTTTGACTTTTGATGTGATGTAGGAGGCCAAGTCTTCATCGGGTGCGCGAATCGTAACTTGAAGAGTATCTGGCGGAGCAAATTCGTGTTTTGGATCGTTGGCACAAACTTCCCCTTCGGCTTCACAGCTCGCACACAGGTCAAATCGATTTTCGCCTTTGCCGCACCCTTTGCATTCATAGAAAAAGTCCAGATCCTCCTCTTTGCATATGTCGCAATTTCTTGGCCTCGGCTTTTGATCTTCATCGCCTCTTGTTGTTGTTAGAAGCTTGATTTTTGTCGAAATTTGACGAAGCTCTTGTTTGATGAAATTTCTGGTGTCGACTACGGCCGCGTCGAGGGAATCTACAACGATGTGCACAAGTTTGTATGTTTGTATTTCGTCCTATATATTTTGATTAGCATCTGAGAAACCGCTACGTCTATTTTTTGAATGATAACGGGGTCTTCTGCTCACCTTAAATATGGCAGTTAATTGGTTCATAGTTGGTGAACCGCCATTTACCCGTGATTTGTGCCACGCATCATACACCGGAGTGGAACTGCAGCTAGAGTTTTTGAATTGAATGATCTGCTTTATCAGACTGCCAATCAAATTATAGCGATCATGGGAATCAGCTGGTGTCTTGTCGAGGTATATAGCAAGTGTGGGTGTTGGTCGAGATTGGGATTTCATATGATCAATTATAATGGAAGAAAGAACAGTCTGCCATTTGATTAGAAGATTATTGACGAGAGTGTTGATATTTTACCTTTCCTGTTCCCATTTCTCCGTAGCATGGCAGAGTGTTGATGAACCCATCTTTCCATGCTTGAAATTCCGGAAGGTATAAGAACCATGACCCCGTTTTGGGAGCGGCACATTTGAAGACTTCACTCTGACGCGCGCGAAAGTCCAATGGAGAAAGCCACTTCTCGATTTCCCTTCGTTCTTCTGCTTCCTTCCTTATATCAGAATCGTGCCGTAGTATTTTGGTATTTTGATTTGTTTCTCTGGCGTATTGAATTTCAACAGTAGATAGAGTCGTGTTGATACTTTGACAATATGTATTGATAGTATCGAACAATTTCCCCAAATCTTCCTTTTCCGAGTGCCATTTCACGTCCTGTCTTCGGAAATTCTTGATTACTCGCATGAATTTCGGTCCCGTTTTTACATCCTTTTTCGAGCCCTTGGTTTTCAGAATTTCCGACATCATTTTCATTGTCGTCACCAAACCAACGAGCGGGGAGTTTTTGTCCTTGAGACATTGTCTCAACCATGCCTCGGCGGGGTGCTCAGATCCAGATTCCAAATCTTTGAGGGCTTTGGCAACAACCTCTACGCTAGCCAGTCGGTACCGGAATTCTTCCTTTTCTTTTCCCGCGTTGATGACATCTTCTGCATAACGTTTGAAATCTTTGATGGCATCGAAAATGGCGATGCTGCTCGCTATGACTGAGAGAGGGTCCATTGTGGTGCATATATTGGTCTAGCCCCTCGTTGGAATCCAGGTCGCGGTTTTCGAACAACCGTACGGGATTTGATTTTGGCAGCTTTCAAGGTACATCAAGATTCGGTTCGTTTGGAAGGGATTCAAGGACAGTACTACACCCTTCAGGCTGAGATCGAGGCGTTTTGGATATCTCCGGCGACGACGTGCTTTCATGTCAGCCTCAGTGTGGAGTCTCAGGAAGGGTGTACCCGAGCATCTCCAGGGACTAAAGCGGCATTCTTTTGATGTACGTAAATTTATGGTTATCTTATCCTTGCTGCCATTGGATCTTTTGGTCGAAGGATTCAAGGAGGATCATGATCCTGTATGATTGGGCAACATGAACGGCCACATGAACGAGTTTACGAGCCAATACAGAGATGTTCTAGCGGAGACTAACACAAGTTGGGTTCGACCCACCTTGTAAGATCTCATCATCTCACATCCAGGTCCCCCTCTGTTTCACGGAACTTTGTTTCAACCTCAATCCCTCTTAAATGCTTTTCAAACATCCGCTCAAATCCCACCAAGGTGATGAGGCTACACTCATGTATCCCACAGGGACGCAAGAATGCAAAGAGTTTCCATCCCGTCTCGATCACGAAATTTCCCTGAAATTCTGCGTACGGCACAGCTGAGTTTGAAGTGGAGAGGTGATTACAAAAGTGACCCACCGCGATAGGATAAGATCCATTTGGCCCCCAGACTCCAGAACCCCAGCAGAAATGTAGGCAGTTTCCCCTTGAAATTTCACATCCATCTCCGTATTTCGTGGGAAGAGGATATTAGTGTCTGCTATTAACAACCTCTCCGCTTAACAACCCGCAAAATTTCCACCTCAAAATGCTGTTTTCTACATAGGTCTCGGGAGTACATATGTTTCTGTATCCCGGAGTCTCTATTTCCAATGCGACCTTACCACATCATCGGATCCAAACTTAAAATTCAGCCCTGTGCCGTTTACAATGGGCCCAGCTCGGGGTTTAATCTCAAAAGGGGGGGTGTTTTATCATGGAGACCTTGTCAGATCGCCTCTTTAGGCCTCTCGTTCGTCGCTTACCTGTTACCAGCATGCTACAAATCCTCCCCTGGAATTCAGCCTCTCAATTTCAAATGCGCTGTTTCTTGGTCTCCGCTCGTGGTTTAGTGGTGTAGATTTCTCTTTGATTAAACTCTCCTTCTTCTCTCTGTTTGGACTCTCGTCTGTCCTGCTATCAAAACCTCAGTCATTCGTTTCGTACTTTTGAGCTAAGCAAGATGTTAGGACATTTGTTACCAGCCTGTGCTCGCATTCTCTCAGTTTATTTGGTGGCAGGTAGTTTTACATACGCAGCACCATCCCTTGGGATAAAATCCACGAGAGCAACCGCTCCCACAGCATGCGGAATTCTTATGGATGACATGAAGGTGAACGGAAGTAATTAGTTGTCTCTTGGTTTGTTGAACTAGGCTGATTTTGCATTGAAGCGACGATATTTGAAGCAAAATCTGTCTATGAATGTTGGGTGTCCGTTGCGCTCAACCCGGCTGTCGCAACCAAATTCCTGTCCTATCTCAACGACACACTGCAATTTCAGTCGACACTGAACTATCTAAAAGACCCACCGACTGGGTACCAACAGCCCGCAGTGGATCTAATTGGTGGTTTACAAACCATCCAACATA
The DNA here is from genome assembly GCA_001414355.1 of Hymenoscyphus salicellus. Lineage (NCBI taxonomy): Eukaryota > Fungi > Ascomycota > Leotiomycetes > Helotiales > Helotiaceae > Hymenoscyphus > Hymenoscyphus salicellus. The sequence continues at coordinate 6,928 of LLCD01000512.1, forward strand.
ATGTGAATAGTGGAACTTACAAGAATGAGTATGAGTTCGAAGTTGCTGTCCAACACTTGATGTTTGCGGCCAAGGACGACCATCTCGATCTTGTATGGGGAATATGTGGAGCCTTCTCGTTTGGGGCACCTTATGCGATTGTCTCCGTCTCGCGCGACGGCATCGAACTGCCAAAAATACATTTCAAAAGTAGTTAAAGCAAGATAATTCTTCCCTCAGAGACTAAATCTAATACTACACAGACGATATCATAGCATACCAAGAAGAGAAAACTCCTTTGCCAGCGGCTATTTCTAAAATCAATGGCATTGATGCAGTTGATTACATACGAGCTTTTGCCGAGCAAAACGCATTTGGCTCTCTCGAACCCCACTCAGAATTCAATCAAGTGATGGCCAGTCCATCGCTCGATATCCAAGCTCTCACCAGTGTTTGGACCGGCGACGCAACCTTCTATCCAGGCGAGTCGTTGACCTTCACTCGAGAAGATGGGAAGCAAATAGGGCCAACCCCATGGCTAGCAGTGTACAATGGGCCTGGAGAGACCGGACCTCTCGCAACCGGAGGAGACTTCTATAATTTCTTCGTTCTCGGGAACTATCCAGCCTCATTTCGACCTTTTGCCGATTATTACGATGATGATTCAACGCCAACCCCCGAAGAAGACGCAGACGACGAGTCTACTCCAGTTACTAGTAGTCGAGCCATTTCCGCAACAGCAACAGCAACATCGGAGCCCATTCAAACAGGATGGGACCACGAATCTTATCCCAAAATTGCCGATGTTGTACAAGATGACTTTGGTACTTACGGAGGCGGATCAATTTCTGGATATTTCCTCAAGCAATCCTCTACAGCAGTCTTAAGCATTCCAACTTTCGACGCCTCTGGTGACGACATCGATACCTTTACCGGGACAGTCAAGGCGTTTCTCAAGAAGAGCAAAGCCGCCGGTATGACCAAAGTTGTGATTGACGTACAACAAAACTTTGGTGGAGATGTAGGTAATGGGGCCACTATTTTCCCACTTTCTTTGTCCCAAGTCACTCCAGAATCTTTCCTGGACCCCAGTTTTGATCCTGTACCGTATCCCGAGACACTTTTTGATAGGCTTTACTGACTCCACCATCACCTAGATTCTCCTTGCTTACGATACATTTAAGCAATTCTTTCCTCGGATCGATCCCTATGGAGGAAGTAGGCTACGGGCCCATTCGCCAGCGAACAGCATGGGAAAAGCGATATCGTCGTACTTTGAAACGCTTCGTCCCACTGACTCTGATTATCTCTCATTATTTACCAACGAATGGGTGTCAATAAACAAGGTGAACGATATCACCAACCAAAATTTCACTTCATGGGCAGAGTTCTTTGGGCCTAACCAGAAGAGTAAAGATACTTTTACTACGCCGGTAAATCCAGTCGGTGTAATGACGAGATTTCTTGTGACTGACAAAGCAACAGCAACGATACAATCTCTCCAGTCATCTGTTCAACACCCTCTACGTAGGAAGTTCGAATGAGGAATTTTCGTTACATGGCTTCGATGCTAAATCGGCTTCTGAAGCTCAACCTTATGCTGCTAAGGACATTCTTGTAGGTAATAGGGAACTATTCTCCCTACTGTATATTTGCTGAACCCAAGCCTTCGTCCTGTGCCGTATCCTGTCACATTTTCTCATAGGCAATACTGACTCCCCCCGTCACCTAGATTCTCAGCGACTCCCTCTGTTCTTCAACTTGTGCAATATTCATGGAAATGATGCATCGCGATGCAGGTGTTCGAACTGTCGTAGCAGGAGGAATTCCCTTCAATGGCCCAATGCAAGCCCCAAGGTAATTCAAAGCTCCTAACAAGCTTGCTCAATGGCAAATGCTAACAACAACTAGTCTTACTCGCGGTGCTCGTTTCTACGATATGACTGACAACCTCGATGCAAACATAAACTACGCCGAAGCCCTGATAAAACACTTCAAAAAACCAGGCGGAAACTTCCTCCCCAATCGCACGGCAGCACTAGACGTCACGATCACATCTGGAGGTATCAATTTACGCGATCAAATTCGAAAAGACGGCGATACTCCCCTTCAATTCTCCTACGAAGCCGCCGATTGTCGAATTTACTACACTCCAAGCACCGTGTGGAACTACACGGCCCTTTGGCAACACGCTGCAGACGCTATTTGGACTAACCCAAAGCTCTGCATCCAAGGCTCAACCGGTTATTCAAAGACGAACACCACGAAAACAGCTGCACCAGCAGACACCGCTCTGGTATCCGCCAACGCACCAGCCGTACAAGTACCAGAATCGCAATTGGGAGAAATCATCATGTCTATGATCTCATCCTCCTCCAACCTCGGGGAAACAGGCACAGCATTGGGCGGCGCCGGCTATTCCGCGAGTGCAATAGAAGATTTCGAGAATAAACCTTGTCCCACGAAACCCAAGAAAGGATGTCCCACCTCAGCATTCCATTGTCTTAAGACATATACCGCTTGTAGCAAAGATGGGAAAGAGCTTCCAAACACACCTTCCTGCGTGCGACTTTGTAACATGAATAACAAATCGATGTGCGAGAGTAATAAATGTCGGCCTTTAGTGGCGAAAACGTCTTCCACGTCGAAGACTGCTGTGGATAAGCGGCCTGGATACTGTGTTCCTCCGCCACCTTCTTGTGCGAAGAGTACTGGGCTCGCTGTATCATCAAATGATGCACCGCCTCCCCCGTCGAAAACTAAGAATTATAAGAGAGGGGCTTTGTTGGCAGGGGCTGCTTGAAGTTTATGGGAGGCTAGAAGCGAGCAAGCTCATGGGATTGATATCATTTAGAGTTTTTTTTTGCATATAATCAGGTTAGGAAAAGGGTGGGTGAGATACCAAAACAAGTTTAATAAATAAGCCATAATCTCTTGATCTGGTTATGGTTTTTGATGACTGACGTCGCGACTGCGTGGCTCGCCGTTATACCGCAATTATAGCGGATAATAGTACACTTCTAAGTTCCTATTCGAATAACAGCCGAGACTTACTAGCTAATGAACTAGAAAAACAAGACTCGGTATCTCCTGATGTAGATCTGGTTCTCTTCGCGGGTTGCCCGAAAATAGCTCAAAGCTTTATTTCTAGGTAACCTACCATTAGTTCTACGAGACTCGGTACTAAGATTGCACCACAGGTATAGGAAAATGAAGTTAACTGTTTGTTTGAGGTTGACAAGGGACATCATTTCATTAAGAGATACTCCAAACATACACATCGTCCCATCACAAAATTCTCGCTAAAAAGTATTAGTAGTCCAACACAATCCAGATAAGCCCGGTCTTTCACAGTCAATATATCACGAATTTAAGCATACTGAGCCTGATATCCACCAGGAAGAGCAGTGAGCCCTGACAAGCCATATGGTTAGCAAGTGTCGCTAAACTGGGGGTATGGGATTGAAACTTACATCCATCCACGTTCTCATCAACAACTGCCTTCTGAGCACACTTGTTCATAGCGGCAGTATTTTGCGTCTTCGGGTTTGCAGCTGGACAATTTACAACACAAGCTGTATCCATCAATCTTTGAAGTGCATCACCTTTCCATCCGAAAACGTAATCTGCGTGGTTCGCGTAACCAGTTGCATCACCGAATGACCAGACGAAAGGCTGGCTTCCATCTGTTGGCCAATCATTCTTGTTGTTGAATTGCTTGGTATCCCACACAACTACAATGAGAAGTTAGTTCTACTTCTTTGAGAAAGATTGAAGGGTTTTGGAGCATATTTTGGTAGTAAGTTGTCTCGGGAGTTAGGAGACGTGACTCCCGAAACAACTATGATAAGAGAAAAATGCCCCGAGAATCTCACTCACCCTCGAACAAAACTTGAGGCATGCGGACGGGGTGGGATGCCGGGCATGGGCCTCCACTTTCAAATGTTCCCGTCTCGGGATAAGCCATGTGATCCATATGATTCGGACTGTCGAGATTGACACCGTCCCAGCAGGTGGGAAATCGTTGGTTGATCATGATACCGGAAGGACAAGCACGCTTTGGAAATTCCATAAGTTCTGGTTCTCGGGTACCGTCGTTGTCCATGCAGGTATATGTCAATTGTCTGAAGTGTTTGACTTTGTCCTTGGTACGAGCGTTGACATCGCCGATGAACATTCTGAATCCCTAATCTCGCGGTTAAGACTTTTCAATTTTCAACCCTTTTTGTACTTACTGGCTGGAAGGACTTGACTTTGGACTTTTGTTGTTGGTCGTAGAGAGCGTCTTGCATATAATAAACTGTTATACCAGCTGTTGCTCCGCTGATCTGGGATTTCTGGGGAACCCGCTTGTAGGTACCATTTCGGGCTTTGAAATATAAGATGGCTGGGTTGGAAGTTTGTGTTAGTTCTCGTCTATAGCTTTACGTTTAACCGCACTGTTTACTTACCTGTCCAATAATTCGAGAAGTCCTCGCTGAATGAGCAAGTTGTGCAAGTGGAAGCTGCAGGCATATCCTTCTTTGGATCCATCTGATGTATTGTGGTTAGCGCTTTCCCTTGAATAAAGGAGATGGAAGTTCCATACTGTAGCGTTGAAAGAATTTCCGCCAACAATTTGGTGTACATGGGGAGAGGGAATCTTCCCCGGATCCACAAGGGGATCAAGTCTCTGAACAACTAATTGAGAACATTGAAATCGAAGTAAAGCTACACTCAGCGAACTAAGTGCAAGAATGAGACCCGTTGTTAACTGCATCTTGTCCAGCCCACTGGCACTGAAAATTTGTGTTGATTCAAAAAGCTTTGTTTCTAGCAAGGGACGATAGTTATTGGGAAAATTCCGGGAGGCGGATGTGTAAGTCCTTTTAATAATCTTGGCTGAAAGGGAGGGATGGATCAATTGGGCTGGGCATATGCTGCCCAGGCAATCGATGGCACACCCACAGAAATCCAAGGGTTCGTTTCCAAGATCTGATAAATGTTACATCGAGCAACATACTTTCATTACTTTGTTGGGAAGGTGGTTCTGAGTGGCTAGCGAACTGCCGAAGATGTAGGGCCTCTCATTGATCATTAGTCTATTCTCTATTCCGTTCGACCTTATGTTCTGACTTGGTCGTCCTCTTCTTGTCACAATGTGCTCTAAAATCGTCCTCGAGCCAAATTCGAAGGTACGAAATTCACAGCTTTTCCGTCAACGGACTATCAACAACCCGGAAAGACTAATAGTTACTTCAACACTCAAATCAATATACAGAAAGTAAACGGAGAAACTCCACAAAAGAAACATGCCCAGGTACATCGGAATTCACTACTTCGAGCCTTTAAGTATCTAACCTAAAATGCCGATCTAAGCTGAAATTAAGTTATAGTGAGGTAAATGAAAACGAATTTGATATTGAACAGAGCCCTGGTTTTCAAGAACTGTTCAAGTGCCGGCAATACAAGCGAATATATTAATTTCATAGTCAGGTGGGGTAAACTTACCTGTGCCCCTTCTCTGTCAGATAGCCTAAACCTAAACCACCAAACACGATAAATGAAAAGTAGATCATTGGTAAAACATTCAATACCAATTCATAAAAAAGTACAATTCAATAGGGGGGATTCAATTGCCGGGTGACACCAAAAAGTGTGTAAATACACCTTAATAAGGTGGGGTAAAATCCTCGGCGGTAGAGAATACCTCCTTGGGTAGGACAAAAAACCAGCACGTCTTTGTACCTATACTTCAACCAAAACCCGACCCCTCACTATCCAGAGTGTGCAATCAATCAAGGTACTATATCGTCGGATTATTGGATGAAATACCATTTTTAGCAAGCCATGTGCTCTCCTTGGAAGAAACCTTGAAGATAACAGATTTGTTCTTCCCTCTATTAGATCAGCCATTCAAGAAAAAAAAAACTCCTCTACACCCAAACCTACCCGCAAAACCTCAGTTTGAAACTTCACAAAACTCACATCCTCAAAATCCACGATCAAAATGCGTATCTCATTTTCTCTCCTCGCCATTTTCGTCGCTTCCGCTCTCGCGGATGGTCTTTGCGATACGGACAGCGATAATTGTCGCGCCGTCATCAACGCGAGTGCTTGTTTCAACAAGTACATGGCTAGTGCAACTAAGGCGAATATTTTGAGCTGTTTGAAGGGGACTGATGGGACTGATACGGAGACTAAGAAGGTGAGAGGAAAATCCTGTTACATGGTATGAGAAGAATTTTGCTGAAGTGGAATTATAGATGTGCGATTGTACTGGTTGCGTTGCTCCTGTTATGACCACTTTCATCAGCAAGAACAAACTTTGTGGTTGAATGGGTATGTGACGAGATGTGGTGGTGGGGTGCAACTTACTACAGGGTCGGTGTTTGTGTTAGATCATATGAGGGTGGAAGGAGAGAGGGAGAGAAAGAAGAGCAAAATCGTGTGGGGAGGAAGGACTGGATGGAGAGATAATCTTACAATACCATTATTACCTGATATCGTGAAGTGAGAATTACTTTCTTCCTCGCCTAATTTTATACCATGAAGACCTATGTTCCATGTGCTACCGTATTTCTGTCTTTCTCTTTTGGATCGCTGAGACGTTGTTATCACGGGTACACATGAGAACCTCCCTTCGGCATTAACAGCTCGCTCTTACCATGGCTCCGTGATATAATCATCAATCCGCTCCATATAACCTGATGAATCTACCAGATCTTTTGTATTATTTTTGTTCTCGTCTAGACTGCGGTGGCAGAGACTCAGAGAGTAATAAACGTCTTGTAAGGTGGGGCGAATGAAGGACGAGTATTCACTCTCAATAGAAGGGGAAACCAATTCACTCCGTACAAAAACCCTACCCCGCTCTTGAATATGCACGAGGATAAAAATAAGCTGAAGTTGAAAGTGGCGTTTGAAATCCTGCGCGAACCAACTTGCCGAGACTTACCCCCCTTTTCCTGTTACCCCGAAGGCTGGAGGTGCTTCATCTTGCAACCATTCTCACCTTCCAATCACCTAACATCTAAAGGCAAGCAAAATTGCTTTCTCTACCTGGCATTTCCAATACCGCACGCACAGCACTTTATACGATCGACTGCACTATGTGCGAATCGGCCAATCACAAGCCTGTATTTCAAATGCGCCGGCTCACCGCCTTTGGCAGAAGCACTCGAGCTTGAGCTTGCGAGATGAGGGCAACGAACCTTCCTCCAAACCAACCCAATCCCAATGCACAAATACAAACCCAGGATGCCACTCATGGTGGCAAATCGGCAGCCAGGATGAACAAAGGCAAGATTATGAGGAAGCTGTTGGGCCAACCTGCACCTACGCCCAACGAGAATATCGAACACTCCATCTCCGATCTTCCCAAGCTCCGACCAAGCGCATCCCAAGGCACGAGTCACTATGCAGGTGCACCCATCGCATGCCTTGATCGATCTTCCGATGGACAACGCGCAGTAATTGCGGGATCAAAGATCTTTAAAATCATCAATGTGGTGGGCTCAACAATCAAGGAAGAAACCGATCTACGAGCCGGAATCACCTCTTATGCGACAACCCACGATTTGTCCGCTGCCACACCCGACCAACTCAATATCAGGGCGGTAAAGTGGTCGCATGGCTTCTTGGACTCAACTATCATAACGGCATGTGGAAATGGGAGGATTACCGTGTATGATATCAATCGGGGAGGCGAGGGGTATGAGGTGGCCAGAATACAAGAGCATGCCCGCCAGGTTCACAAACTCGCCATCAGCCCTTTCAAATGCAATTGGCTTCTATCAGCAAGTCAAGATGGGACAGTCAGGAGTTTTGATCTACGGACCCCTCTGGCTGGGCGACATGGACCAACTTTCAGAACATGGCAGACATTCAAGTGTAATGCAGATGCAGTTAGGGATGTGAAATGGTCGCCAACAGATGGGATGGAATTTGCATGTTGCACAGACTCAGGCTCAGTTCAGAAATGGGACATACGAAAGGGCACAGCGCCTGTTCTCAAACTTCCCGCACATCAGACGTCTTGTTTCTCAATCTCATGGCATCCTGATGGAGAACATCTTGTGAGCGGTGGTGCAGATCAGTACTGCCATGTATGGGATTTGTCAAAGAAAGCTGATCGGAACCAAAAACCACGATATACGTTTGCAACTCCAGCTCCAGTGTCTTCAGTTTCATGGAGACCTGCTTGCTGGTCAGCCACAGCCCAAGGACATAGAGCTGCCCAAGTTACTGTGGCATATGATGATTCTAGTGCTACAAAGACCCAAAATTCCACCGTTCATCTTTGGGATCTTGCCAGACCCTCTATGCCATTCAAAGAAATTGAACAGTGGGACACCTCTCCAAGCGCTCTTTTGTGGAGTTCTAGAGATCTCTTGTGGAGCGTTGACAAAGAGGGACATTTCACCCAGACTGATGTTGCATTCATGCCAAAAGTTATCGATCGGAGGAGCCTTTCTACTTACGCTTTTTCTCCTGCTGGGGACGTTATAATGATGCTCGAGGAACGTCAAGTCCCAAGGAGACGTTCTCGGCCAACAATCACACCGTCTGAGGTTTCTCCGAGTTACCAAAGTGGCAGTGGGCCATTCTTAAGTGTTAGTAGAAGTGATTCAGACGAAGATGTTGTTGGCAGCTTTCTAGGATCGAGAAAACGAAAAACACTTCGAAGACGAAATAGCGCCAGATCCAATCCATCTTTCAGCTCGACCCCACCTAGTACGAATGGTATGGCCGATAAAGTCATGTCCTTGGATGATGCTGTAAAAGTTACTGGAATCTATAAATCTCAACAAATCATGGCTATTGGCCATGCTCCTGGTACTTCAAAGCGCGTTACTTATCAGTATTTCACAAATCGGTATTTGATGCGCCTGGACAAATATATGCGTCAAGATTCTTCTCCCGATGTTGGAATAGTAAATATCACTGATAGTTTTGCAAGAACGGCAGAAGGCGTTGGTCATTATCGTCTGGCTCAAACATGGAGACTCCTTGGTTATAACATTAATATCCTCCTAACAAAACGTGCGGAATACCATCGCGAACGTAGGCTCAAGGTACCTGAGACTCCTGCAGCGATTGACAAAGCCTTGGAACAGCCTGCTGAGCCCAAGTCTCGTGGCCATGAGACGCCTCGAAGGAAGCGAAGAGGCTGGGAGACGCCTCGGAAGAAAAGCCGGGCGCCTAGTCCTGCTGCAACTCCTCCTCGTCACCATTCAACGATTACTATCATCCCAGACGATATAGAGAGCACTTCAAATGTGGCTACGCCTCTTGTACGCCCTGTCCGTGACCAAATTGTTTCCCAGACCAGAGAAGCAATGCATACGCCGATAAATGTAGACGACGACGTTTTGAACCTTTCAGGGACGATGATACCTTCAACGCCTACCCCTATACCTGTTCCTGGTGCAGCTCAAAACAAAACAAATGACTCTCCGAGTATTGATGGCTATGATTTTTATGGAGTTGACTCTGTTTCTCCTGTGGTCGACTTCCACGCCCCACAGAGGAAGCCACCGCTCAGGCTTGAGTATCCAGCTCAGCGCGATTCGCAACCGATTATCCATCCACTTCAACGCCATGATTCTGGGGAAAGCTTTCAGATGTTTTCAACTTCAAGTGAATCGCAGCAGACTAAATTCTTAAGCTCCTCGACCAGTGATAAAGGACATTCTCAAGGTCCGTCGCTAAGGGATCGAGTATCGACTTGGGAAAATAGTCTTTCATCTCAGCCAAGACGTCGTCTGGACTCTGAAACTCTCACAGATGTTACAGATACTACGGATAGTGGTTCTGTCATACATACTACACCAAGTTCGGGCGCAGCTAGCGTTGAAGTTCAAAATGGAATTCCTTATGATCCAGCGATCCCGCCAGTATTCAACTTGCAAGAACCTTCATTGCAATCAGCTACCCAAACCGTTAAGTTCAACAAGCCGGCCGAAGTTCTTCCCATCAGTCCGACCGTCACGGAGAAGCCACCCGCGGACCCAAACATTATCGAATCCGACTTTCTACCTCAGCCTAATGATCCTGAATTCGCATCTACTCCCCTCGATCCCAAAACTTTAGTTCAAAATTCCATAGAATTTGAATGCCAGAGCGGTTCCTTGACTGCTGCTGTGATGGTCCTTCTCTTCGTGCCTCTCCTTCCCGCAGACGCGATTGACCCCATTTGGGCCAACGGAATAATGCGACAATACCATCATCGCCTGATGCAAATGCAGCTCTTCACCGAGGCTGCCCTCTTGCGTAATCTTTGTGTCCCACTATACCCCTCCGTCTTCGCCATGGCACAAGAAAACGTCAGAGTCGGGTTCTTTTGCACTACCTGTGAGAAGCCCCTTGAGAACGACCCCTTAATTCCTAATTCTCAATGGTTTTGTCCAAGATGCAGAGGACCGGTTGATGGGTGTGCAGTATGCAAGTCCAGGGAGTTGCAAAATCACAACGGGTACCCGGGAGAGGAGGAGGAGGAAGGAGCAGTGAACTTGAAGTTGTGGTGGTATTGTCCTGGTTGTGGTCATGGTGGACATACATTTTGTATGCAGGCTTGGCATGGACCTTCGATTTTGCGGTACTCAAAATATGCCGATAACATGGAAAAAGAAGCCACGAACTCAGGTGGTTGTTGTCCGCTGACGGGTTGTATGCATCCTTGTCTTCCGGGACCTTGGCGCACCGAGTTTATGAACGAGAAGAAAGCTATTAAGGAACGGGAGATGACTGCTGCGGTTAATTCTCGCTTACCACCTCTTGGAAGAGGAGCGGCTCTTGGTAGAGGACCTGTTAGGAGAGATGGTCGAGAGGTTGAGCAGAGTAGGGCTGTTGAGGGGGTGAGGGTTGCTTTGCAACCAGGTGAGGGA
>LLCD01000513.1:0-17771 GCA_001414355.1 Hymenoscyphus salicellus
CTCCATTGATGAGCCAGAACAATGTCTGAAAGCAGCTTTCCTTTGAAAACGTTCTTAGTTACATTAAAGGTAATGCGGGATTACTATTCTGAAAACTTTGAGAGTTTCAATAATTGCAAAGGCGACTTGATCAGTGAACTTTGTTAGATTAAAAAATATTTTTTGCGCTCCAAAGCCCAAGATGTCCGAAAGTGAACCACCAAGTGGCGCTGAGAGCCATTCCGAGGACAACAATCAGCCCGGGAACGATGCTACTGCTAATAACCCCCAAGAAACTGAAACCCAGAATGAGAGCGATGATCAGAACGATGGACAATCACAGCCAATGAGTGCCCACATGCGAGATGTCCTTGCAAGCATGGAAAGAGCTCAGCGATTGGCACAAGAAAATGCAGCGATAGAAGACGCAAGAAATGCCGCAAGAGAAGCAGCAAGAGCAGCCGGACAAGAGGTAGACGAGGTTGATCATGATGATGACGCCGATGAGCCAGAAGAGCCAATCGATCCTTTCAACGGTTACCCGGGGTTTTCTTCAGATGAAGACGGCGACGACGAACCTCTAGATGATGGGGGCGGTAATGGCTGCGGCGGCAGTAGAAAGCGTAAACCATCAAATATGGATAAAACCTTAAAGTTGCTTGAATCGGCTCATCTAGCAGAAGTCGCTCTAGATATCAGAGACATTCGTAATATATTACGTGAACAATATCAACAAATTTTCCAAAGTCTCGACAACTCTCGCGGCGATCGTCAAGCAGCAGCTTACATGCTTCAGGACATAGCCGACAGACTTCGACGTGATGTTTCCATAGACACCAACAGGATAGCGGCTGAACTCACAATAATCAGACATTTCATTGAAAGGAGGAACCGTGGGAATATTGGGGGCGGAGGAGGAGGTAATTCAACCCATTTTCTTTCTTACTCACTTCTATGAGAAGTACCCTCCTGGTGGATGACAAAAGCGGCAGTAAATGGGGCCTTCTCGTTATTCTAACCTAACAGCACAATTCCGAGTTTTGACCTAGGAAAGTGGGACAATCTAACTTCATTGTTCCAATTATTCAGAAGAGTTTACATTGAATTGTCCTAGAGGGTTAGAATATCGAAAGAGGTGGGCAAGTACGATTAATGTACGAGCTTGAAGTATTTCGGGACTGCCACCTTTACTGTCTATCACGATACATCGACCCTCAAGAGAGCTTTCACTGGCGTGGATATCGACATGTTACTCAAAGCCCTATGCTAACAATCTTCTAGGAGGAGGTGGGAATAACCAAGACAGCAATCAAGACAATCAAGACAACAACCCGCCAGCGAGAAGGGGAGGATTAGATAGAAGAGGGGCAGTAAGAGGATTCAGGGGAGGGAGAGTAGGGAGAGTGGAAAGAACGCCTCCACCAGTGAGTCAAGACAATAATCAACGACCGCGAGCGATAATACCGCCCCCACCAGGTGGTTATATAGCCTTTAGTCCTGGTAACCCACAATCGAGAGGTACAATGCCACCTCCACAAGGGAATCAAGGAAATATTCAACGACCTGGAGGGACAATACCGCCTCCAGAATGGCATGCTAGAACCTATAATCCTCGTAGTCTACAACCGAGAGTTGTACTGGGCGCTCAGGGCTCTCCAAATGACTCAAGCGAGGACTCCGGCTTTGGAGATTCTCCAGATGGTGGTGCTCCTCTCGGAATTGGAATTGGACTTGGAAATGGAAACAGCAACGGTGATGGGGAGAACAATGCCGGTTCAAACGCAAACGCAATGATAAATTCTGGCGGAAATGGAAATGAGGGTAATAGAGGAAGCGGGGGACAAGGAGGAAACAGCCGTAACAATTTCGGCCAAATTTCAGGTAGCCTTGACCAAGGTGGAAATTTCAACCCTCGCATTAGCGCTGGATCTCCTCCCCAAGTCGAAGATCAACCCCAGTTTCGTCTACGCACCCCTCCGGAGCCCCCTCTCCGAAACCCTCAACGGCAACCGAGACAATCCTCAACACCATCCCCAAACTCTCTCAAGGTATTAGTCGAGCGACCAGAGGAACTAGCCTTGAAGGATTGGGCCCAAATAGTGGTTCATAACGCAACCCAGTTTATGTTACATCTTTTACGTGTCGCCATTCCAATTGCGTTCGTCATTTCTTCCGCTTACGGTGTTTACGCATATTTCAGTGGAGGGGGCTCGGCAACTTATTCCGGAAGGATGGTAGGAGGCTATTTCGACGATCATATAGAATGGGTCAATGGGCTTCACTCATAACTGTGTCGTTGAATCCGGCTTTGGATTTCTATGATGGGACAATCTAGGTCGTCTCCGAGCGATAGAGTTGGATGTATTTTCATAAGGGAAAATAGGTTTGATTAAGGGAGTTTTATACTTGAACAGAGTTGTTAGTTAGGAGTTTATTTGGAGATAGAAGATAGTTTGTAATTACTTATGTTTTAAAATTGGAAAGTTGGCATTTGTAGATAGTCATACATTTAGAAAGTGACTATTACTTTTTTTCCATTTAGCTGCGCAACCGTAAAATTTGATGAGGGGGGTAAAGGTGCATCAAAAAGTACTAATGTTCCCAGAGGAGTCAATTTCTTCTGCCCCTGAGTCTGATGATGTTCCTTTGCCGAGTAACTGACCAGTATTGAGTCAATCTCAATTTTACAAAAATTAAAACAACCTGCCCATTAATTGTATAAAAGTCAAGCCACCTCCACACAATCTTAACCTGAGACTTTTTAACTCTTCCAATAACCCCTCCAAAGTTGCAGAAATGCAACGGCAGATATCTTTTTGACAGACCAAGTTTCATTGATTCTTCCAATAACGGCCAAGCCTCGGTCTCCAAGGTAGTACTAGCCAGGTCCAATCCAAAGCGTATCAGGGTTTTATAGAGCACGCTCAAAGTCAAATTTCTCGTTCGAGGGTTAGTTAACCGACGATTAACCAGGACGTTATTGTTTGCGACCATGCTATCAATTTCCTCCGGTGTGTCGCAGAAACTTCTTTCAGATTTTTGATGCCGTTGGTACAATTTGGTCGCTTCTTCATCGTAGGTCACCTCCAAGGACTCAAGACAACGAATCCCTAGGACACACTTGATTAAGGCAGTGTAGTGACCTCGGGCCCTGGGATGTAAAGTTGCAGATAATCCTCCGACGAAATAGGACCATAGCTCTATATGTTGAAAGTAGATCACCAGATGTCTTAGGGAGTCGCAAGCAGAAAACATGACACGCTGCACGTAAATAGCTGTAGGAAAGTTCAAACAAGTGAGGAGTTGGTATCCAGTCTTTGGTGAACTTTATGGACCGAATTTCTCTTCTCTTGTCATCGGTGATGCGCGCAAGATAAGCCAACATCTCGATCTGGTGTTTGAAGTCAAAGGTGTTATGTCTATAAAACAACATGTCGTCCATTATGATTCCACGAATGTCCTTGCATGTCATGGCGAGGTAGACACCAGCAAGAAATGAAGGGTATTATGTGCTTTCATCGCCTGACAGAGAAAACTTGTTGACTGGATCCTTTCGTCTTTTCGGTTCAATGGGTTTTGCTTGCTTGCAAGCTTTGAGGCAGATATTTAGCAGGAGCTCATCTGCCAAGTCGAGTAGGTTAATGGGCTTGACAGTACTAGTATTCGGGGTTAGCGGGGAAGAGGTGTCATTGAAATATGGCACTTCTGTGTTGTCCGCCATCGTGGTTTTGAATTTAGAAAGGTTGGCGTACTGATGTAAGTGATGATGGTGGGGCACTCACTGCTGATAGTGAGAACTCTTAACGTGGCAAGGCGTCATCGGGTCTTGATGCAGAGTCAGAGGGAGTTCACTTTTCGAATGAATTGTCAGCTCGGGATAGAGCAAAGATCCATGGGAAATTCACTTACCGATCATCGTCATGTGAAAGGATTGTAGAAGCTCTTGAACAATACGATTAACTGAGTAGAATAAGATAGAAGGGTGCCGGAAAAAACACTCGTGATAGACATTAAAAGTGGCAGTATATAGCTAGTTGACTTAAGCTCAAATACATTAGAACTTGGTTGTTCCAAAACGTGTGGGTTCATAGTCGAAATCTTGAAGAGTCTTGGGTTTAAATATTGACTCAGAATTGTTTGATCTAGAAATATAAACAAAAATATCCTAAAGCAAAATACCTTCACAGCCTCAAAACAAAACGAGCTCTTCATTCCAAAAGAATTAATCAAATATTACCAAAAAACACAATCACAATCTTACATATTCCTCCCTCCAGTAACCATAATAACCTGCCCAGTAATGTAACTACACAACGGACTAGCAAGCGCCAAAATACTACTCGCAGCCTCCGTAGCAGTCCCCGGTCTCCTCAACGGAATATCAAGATTAGCATCCTCAGATTTCGCACCCTGTCCCGTTGGTATACCAAGCGCAATCTTCTCTCCATCAGGGGTAGTGACAAATGCACCCTCTTCCTTTGCGGCCGTCAAGCGGGTTAAGATGTGTCCGAAGGCTATGGAGTTACATCTGACTCCGAATTTTGGACCCCATCTGTTTCTAAATCAGTATTGCCACTCTGAGAAGCATGCCTGAGGAGGAAACGGGGGTGTGAGAGAAGAAAAAGAGTTGTCTGAGGAGGATTGAGGGAGAAATAAATTCACAGCCCTGCTGAAACAATCTGAAGTGGAAGAGGATACACACTCTTTCGCAATGACTTTAGTCAAACCATTAATCCCCGATTTCGCAAGCCCATAATTCGCCTGCCCCGCATTCCCGTGCACCCCAGAGGTAGAAGAAATATTAACAATCGCCCGTTTTTCCCCATCCGTGACTCTGAAAAACGGTGCCGCTTCACGGACAAGTTTGAAAGGTGCAGTGTTGTGTAAAGCAATGATATTATCCCATTGCTTGTCGGTCATTTTGTGGATTACTCCATCCCATGTATATCTATTAAAAGTTAGTTATTTCAGCTTTGTCGAAATGGGAAAAGAGGTCGAGTGAGAATACCCGGCGTTGTTGACTATTATATGGATTTTTCCATTCCCAAATTCGCCGGCTTTTTTGACGAGGGTTTTTAGGTATTCGGAATCTAACATGTCACCTGCTACTGCTATGGCGCTTCCGCCGGATTTATTGATGCTTTCGGCGACGGCATTTGCTTTTGCTGGGGGGGGGGGGAGGTGTTAGAATGATTTGAAGGTTCTTGAGTTTGAGAATACTGACCTCCATCGATATCTGAGACTACAACTTTGGCACCCTATTTATGATCTTGTCAGTTGACTTATTCGAGAGAGCAGCTTCATGAGTATGGTAATAGTCTCATTGCAATTCAAACGAGAGTAGTATGAGAGAATCCAACTTTACCTCATTTGCAAACAGTCGAGCAGCTTCAGCGCCAATTCCCTGCCCAGAACCGGTAATGATCGCTACTTGACCCACAAGTAGTCCTTTTGGGTAATTCAGATGCCCTGCGATTTGTGCTACACGCGATGCCATTCTAGAGTGTTATTGCGAGGTTGGGAGGTTTATTCAAGAAGGAATATGGCTTTTGAGTCGCAAAGGATGATGATCTTTGGAAATGAAGGATGTTGAAAGAAGACCTCAAGGTGCTTATGCCGGGGAAGCGAACAAGTTCCCCGGATTCGATGTTGCCGCAGCCGAGGCTCAAGTAGCAACCCCGGACTTTACCATGGGTAACTTGCACAAGACAAGCCTAGAACGATTTGATAAACCTTTCGACTGAGGTTTATATCATAGGTAACTTTTTCATGTCTGTTGAGACACTGGAATCGACAACATTTTTTTTTTTTAACAAAGGCTTTGCTTCCCAACGTATCGTTAGTGAGCATCCAGCCAAAAATGTTCACTAATTCTCGAGTCAATACAATATTCAAGTCTCAGGTTGTTGACCATAAATACAAGCCTTCCCAAGTCGCATTCCGGCTTGCAGGGCTTCGTATGACATTGTTGCCCCTATACCCCTCTATTCAACGGTCGACCAAAAATAACCCCGCCATCAAGCGATCTTCCGGTAGTGTAAGAAAATAGAAGTTCTGAAAGTGGACATATAATCGAAAGAAACAAGCATCGAAAGTCACAGAGAAAATGCATAGAATGCGCACCGAGTGGTGGTATCATAGTGTTATTCCTCCCTTCCTGCATTTGCGGATGCAACTATGGCTTCCGTTCCTCATGAATCCCATGAACGCCGTATTTCTCCAAGCCTCAACCATAAGTCATATCGTATCTAGTCGCTCATTTCTTGCCGCTCTTCTTGATACCCTGGGATCCGGTGTTGAGGGGACCTTTCGAGCCTTTTGCTTTTGCTGCCATCTCGGCCTTGGCCTTTGCATCTATCCAGACAGTTAGCAGATATTCCATACCAAGTAGAATATTTGTAACATACCAGCTCTTTGCTTCTCGGCGAAAGCCTTGTCTTCTTCGTCCATTTCGCCCTTTGGTGCCTTCTTTGGTTGCTTCAAAGGCTTTGCCTTGCCACCTGTTAATCGCATTAGTGACTGCCCGAAATGCTGCGGAGATGGCCTCAAGCTTACCTGCTCTGTCTGCGCCTCCCATTTTGGATTGTGTTGAAGATGAGCTATTTGGATTTGTAGAAAGTCTGGAGCGCTGTATGCGGTGTTTGTAGTTGTCAAGGTGGGATGTTTTGGTGTTTGGAGGGGTTGAGGTTTTTGCTTATGCTCTGCGCTGCGCCCAAAATGGAAACCTCAGGCCGCAAGGCTCCTTCCGGGCATAATGGAATGCTTCAACCCTCGTCATTATCGAGGAGCTTTGCATTCATCCCAACCGCTCCCTCAACACCATCAACATTAAATATTCATCAGCCAACGACGACTACGCTACACCATCATCCTAATCTACTCGAAGACCAGACCATGCTCTGAAGCATTTGAAGGAGGACGATAGACTCCCGGTTGGGCTCTTCTCACATTGAGATCATTTACTTGGTTCTTTGGCTAACACAACTTTTCCACCACAAGGCAGGGGTCTACCGTCACGGCACGTCAGTACACCTGTGGATATGACTTCCTCGGCCAGCTCAGATGAGGGGGAGATACGGGATGGCAGTTTAGAGAAGGCAACTACGACACAGTCAAAACCCGATGGCACTTCCGTTGACCGTCCAAGCAGAAACCGCTCTAGCAACTCGACCTCGATGTCGCCTGAACACAACCATAGATCTAGAGATAAGAGGTCACACGAAAGAAGCAGATCCCCCTACTCAGAACGACCGCCTCGAGGTGCAAAAAGGGGTCGTGATGATGAGTACTCCGACAGGTCCCGCGACCCACGAAGATTCAAAGTTCACTATGAAGACAGCAACTCAACCGACTATAAACGCCGGCCCCGCGTATCCTACGAAGATCTTGATCGAGGCAATTCTGGTCCTGCCGACTTGAGATACGACGATCGTGACAGATACGCGGATAAACGCCCTCGAACACGCAGTCGATCACCTTACAGGGCTAATCGCGGTGGGGATTCATATGGACATGGTGGACAACCCAGGAGAGATGCGGACCGGCGTGGAAATTCTGGTGCCAGAGGAAATAGGGCCCATAATGGATCGTATAATAACTATGGAGATGTGAGAAATCGGGAGATCAAGGACCAGTCAGTGAGCAAAAGGGGAAATAGCCCGCTGCCTGCTGGGAATGCAAGACACGAAGCTAAAAATACGCAAGGCAATTCACAGCGGTCTTCTGACAAAGGTTCAACCAATTTTGAACTTGAAAAGTAAGTTTCTCCTTTTATCCCATCCATATTTGCATTTTACTAAGAAATAAAAGGGACACTTCTAGGCAAGATGTTGTAACTGAGTCTCATGGAGAGGAACAACTTGACGAGGCAGCTTTGATCGAGCAAAGACGTAAGCGCCGTGAAGCAATTAAAGCTAAGTATAGAGGATCTGCCACGCCATTATTGGTACAAGCTTTGCAACTTGGGGATAGGACAGGAGACTCTACACCAGCTCAAGAAGACAGCAACACATCGTCGGCTCGGTCTGGTAAGTATAATGGACCACCCATTCGGTTCCCTTCTAACGGTATTTCTGTAGCTTCGCCAGCAGTTTCCGCACCCGCAACGCCTACCGAACTCCAGGACATCGCATCCCCTACAGCATTTGCTATTAATGATGACCAAGAACTTGCAAATACCAATGGAGTTTCTGCAGCAAATAACGAAGATGACGGACCTTCAGCGGCAGATTATGATCCAACAGCGGATATGAGAGAAGACAAAAAGAGGGATGTCCAGAGACACTCTGACGAAGTCTCATCTTCTGCATATGACGAAACCAAAACGACCACCGAACAAGACGTGTTACTTCCCGTACAAAATCCAGATGAAGAAAAGACTGTGAATGCACCTCGTGAATTTGATATGTTTGCGGATGACGACGATATGTTCGCAGAAGAACCCGTTGCGAATGGAAAGCCATCAAACGTCTCGGACGATTCGGCGAAAGCTGTTCCAATTCCTATGGCCAAAGAACTCGACGTCGGAATGCTCGATAACTGGGACGACAGCGAAGGTTATTATAAAATCATCCTCGGGGAATTGCTGAATGGAAGATACCATGTGCAAGCAAATCTTGGAAAAGGTATGTTCTCGGGTGTTGTTCGAGCTATGGACGTAACGACGAAAAGACTGGTTGCCATCAAACTTATTAGAAACAATGAGACAATGTAGGTTATGCCCCAATATGCTTGGAGGATGTTCTAACCTGTTGTAGGAGGAAAGCTGGGATGAAAGAGATCGAGATTCTTCAAAAGATTAATGAAGCAGACCCCGAAGACAAGAAACATATGATTCGACTTGAGCGCCATTTCGAGCACAAAGGGCATCTGTGTATGGTCTTTGAAAATCTCAGTATTAACTTGAGAGAAGTCCTGAAGAAATTCGGTCGGGATGTGGGAATCAACCTTCGCGCTGTTCGAGCCTATGCCCAGCAGATGTTTCTCGGCTTGAGTCTGATGCGCAAGTGTAATATCCTGCATGCGGATCTCAAGCCCGATAATATTTTGGTAAGAAAACAACAACGCCAATCATACGTATGGTACTAACTATGAATAGGTCAACGAATCACGTAACATGCTCAAGATTTGCGATTTGGGATCAGCTTCTGATGCATCAGATAATGAGATCACACCATATCTTGTTAGTAGATTCTACCGTGCGCCAGAAATCATCCTCGGTATGCCATATGATTTTGCCATTGATATTTGGTCGGTTGGATGCACACTCTACGAACTCTATACCGGTAAGATTCTATTTACGGGACGAACCAACAACCAGATGCTCCGATCGATCATGGATTGTCGGGGTAAATTCACAACAAAGATGTTGAAGCGGTCTGAATTCGCTCACGTCCACTTCGATGAGCTGGCCAATTTTAGAAGTGTCGAACAAGATAAGCTTACTGGAAAGGTATGTCTATTCCAATCAACTCCTAGAGGGAAGGTCGAGCCGTTGGGCTGGCGCGTGCTACGAAACGGGACAGACTCCACATCTGTGCCCCCAACATGACGCTTTCCCCCGCCCCGAAATCCCCAAATAGCCAAAACCAGCTTACTGACCTTATTTCCCGAGTAGGACACCATCAAGACCTTATCGTTCGCCAAACCATCGCGGGATCTGCGAACCCGCCTCATGTCGGCCTCGAAGGGTCTGACGGAGGTCGAGGCCAAAGAATTAACTCTTTTCGCCGATTTGCTGGATCGATGTTTGGCGCTGAACCCGGAGAAGAGGTGCACGCCGGCGGAAGCGCTGAAACATCCATTTATTCTGAGGACTTTTAGATGAGATGGGTGGAGGTAAATATAGTAAGCTGCGGCTGTGAATATTGCGTAGCAGGGAAGCAAGGTGGAGGCGGGGCGCTACACATAGGTGATTGAATCGATCACATTACATTCGATGGGCTGGTAGATAGCTTGAATTACATTACATAGAGTGAACAATAGGATTGGCGAATAGCGTCTTTGATTCTTTGTCTTCTAACTCAAATCCTGGTCGATTCTCTGCAGCCTTTTTCCTGATGTGTTAAAGTGAGATGAATATAAATTCGCAGTATTAGCGAAATGTGAGTGTTGCCACAAGGGATGCGAGTCCAGCGCCAAAACCCTTCCACTAATGTGATGAGGTATTTTCTAGGTGCTCATGTCAATACTCAATTGCATATTGGTGAAATAAATGTCCGTTTCTTTGCCAGCCTTTTCCAGACGGAGCAAAGTGAAATAAAAATAATTTTGAAGTATTGAGTCACTAACAAGAAGAAGGATGGGGTCTAGCGCTAAGTTTTGTTCTATGATGCTTTCTAGATGCTCAACTCATGTCAACTGAAAAGTAGTAGATGGGTGTTTGAGTCCTTCCCCCTCGTTTAGCCGAGCCAGGTTTTTTGATGAAATGGTATTGGTTTTCTGTTTATAGAACGGTGAAATGGTGGATATTTTGGTGGCTTTTCTGGTCTAGATGGGTGAAGGGCTTGTCAATTTATTTGCAATTTATGTGGTTTAGTGAAATCCGCGTTTTTTTTCGGGTGTTGTTTGGGCTAGATGGGTTGGTGAAATGATGAGTAGCTTGGACTTGGAAGTGAGAGTATTTCTTGCGCGTGCATGAATTGGGGATGATGGATTCTTGGGAGTCTTGACGGGTTATTTTGGGGAGTGATGTGATGTATGGTGGATGAGAGAAGGAGGTTATGAAGGATTGGAGAGATCGAAAGGAGGTTGGAGTAACTGGAGAGTCGTAGAGAACTTCAAGGGCTGTTTGTTGTTTCTGAAAATAAAAAGTGACTAAATTTAAGCACTTCTTTTGATTGTAAATAAGATGTACGCCCGTATGGGCTTCGTATCAAGTTTCTAGCGGTTGCAAATGTCAAATCTGCAGGATTGGGAACTCGGGAAATTACATAGAGAGAACCAACCACTAGGGCATATAAAAATAACCTCAAAAGCGAAGGAAAAGGGGTTTAGATTAAACAGAAACAAAATCGATACTTGAGAGCCCTATTTTATTATAAATAGCAGATCTTACTTTCGTCTTCGTCATTCCAAGCTACTCTTTTATCCGCTGTCCCACATCTCTTGATTGTGGATATTGGAGACGTTGATTATGGAAATTCATTCTGCGAGGAGGGTCTGGATTCGACGGTGGGATAACTTCGACAACAATTCGCGTAATCTTTTCAGAAGGGAAAAAACGGAGAGAAGAAAAGAGACCTGGGTTTGGACTCAAGATCCAACACATACTACTGGCGCTCTCCGGTAACAATTTTAGGGTCGAGAGACTAATGCGCAGGGGTGATTGGTTTTATACACTAAAACTTCTCTCCAAGAATCCCTAGAACTCGTTGGGTATCTCTCCTCAGTGTGAGCACAAACTACTCAACTACTTGAGTAGTACTCAGAGTAGTCTGAGTAGAGTAAATTAGTACTCAATATCGGTTGAGTAGAGTAGAGTAGGTACCCACTACTCTACTCTACTCATTCATCACACTGCTCCTCACCTCTTTCCACTGTTATTTTTTACATTTAGATAATGGTAGGACTGTATGAACTGTGTCGGGTTTTCTGTTCTTGTCAAAATCCCTTGATTCATATCAAGTCCTTGTCTGTGCTAAAATAGTTCGCAGTGACGAAAAAACGGGTGCCTGGGACCCAAAAGTTTGTCAAAAGATTCGGGCGTTATAGAATATTATACGCTTCTTTGATTGGGATTCCAAAGTCCCATGTATCAGGTTCCCTCGAAATTGTATATGTTCTTGAAAAAGACAAAAAAAAAGAAATAGGAATCCATGAAAGGGTCGAGAGGATGGACTCCGTGCTTTGAATCAAGTGAGAAGTGTTAAGAGGGAATGAGACACGTGAGAAAATGATAGCGAGTTGGGAAATGTTTACTTGGAATTAGTAAAAAAAGTATACTACAATATCATAAGGCACCTCGCGGCGGTCAATAAAAGCGACAGTAAATCGTTCCTACCTACCTCGACGTTGTGCTAGATATGTCAGGTAATTCAAACCAATTCCTTTTGGGTACTTGGGATAATTGAAACATTGCCCTCGATGTATAGAACAATGAAGCTGAATTGTTTTAAAAGGGTGGAATATTACGCAAGATAGGCACGTACGAACCTACTATTTACTGCCGCTCTTTGTGTCCACCGCGAGGGCACCCCCCATTTCTTTGACAATAATCAAGACTTTCCATTATAAGCAATAAATCCCGAAAGCCAGGAATCCGAAGCCCTTCCTTCCTTTTTAGCTTCCTCCAACTTAATTCCCTCGAATTCCGAGTAAAAACATAAACTGTACATCGACCCTCTCAAACAACTCAAAAAATACTCCAACAAAAGCAACCCATTACTAAAACACCAAGAGCTAACTCCCCACAAAACATACGTCCTCCCACGTAAGAATTAAGCTCACCCAAGCGCATCATCACGATGAGAAGGAGGCGGGGCGGTGCTTAAGAGGCTGAGCTGAGATGTTTAGATAAGATCTCGCAGGAATCCGCGAAGCTGCGATGCTGACGTGAAACCAACGTTATGTGAAACGTGGAGAGTGAGGCTCAGTGAGACTATACTAAACGCTTGTGAGAAAAGAAGATGGAAGGTTTGGATGCCTAAGTTGGAATGGGTTTGATTCCTAGTGGGGGATTTGGGGTGATGAACTTTTGGGTTGGAAGTTACTATTTTTGGAATATGGAGTTATTTTGGGTAGTGAGGGGGATGGAGAGTGAGAGATGGATTAGATGTTACTCTTTTGGGTAAAAGGAATTTATTTTGATGGGTTGTATGATTATGGATGTTAGAAAACTAATTGACCCCCAGTGAGCGTGATTGTATGAAATATATTTCCTAATTGAGTATTATGAAAGGTGCGTGGATTCGAGAAGTACAAACAACTCCATTTGGAAAATTTATCTCCTGAATACATGCAAACAGAATGCAGCAATCTTTTGAAAATATAAATTGATATTCGGAAGACTAAGAATCCGATATAATAATAGTCAATACCACAGAAGAAACAACGCAGATAAGAAAATGAATATCGAAAGCTCCCCCCTTTGCCCCCCAAAAGACAATCGGGAATTAAATATGCAAGAAACTGCAGCAAATCCCAAAGTTAGGTACGGTTGAGGCATGTTCCGATAAACACTTTGAATATTGCCTCACAGTTGCCTAAGTAAGAATGACAGATGAACCAGCCCAACCAGAAGATAACTTCCCACGTTGTGAGTTGCATTCAAGCACAGAGAAGCATGACATGCACGACAGTTCATTGCTGAATACACACTTGTGTATCATGGAGAATCTGTTTGTATGTGGAGAAGTAAAAGAACAATACTACTATTTCCATCTCACAGTACGTACTGCATGACGGATATGCTCCCCGCATGTTTGAACATGAATTGTTTACTCGATCAGAATCCTCTTGCCCAATGGATTTTGAAGGATGGCTGATTGTGCCGCAATGATGTTGGAAATAGCTCCAGTAGGGAACCTCTTTGCCTCAACCCATGTGTTCTCTCTCTCCAAAATCGCATGCCTCGGCGGCAGCTTTCTCTTCCGCTGCAAGACAATGGAAGCACAACAGTATGAAAGCGCCACTGAGCGCTCTAGTTGGCTACTTCGTTCTCCCACAGCCTATCATGAAGGAGCACTGTAAGCATGCATATTCTGCGACACAGGTCACATGTTCTTGAAATAGAGTTCTCTCCACCTGCAATGACTGCATCGTTGGCTGACGCTTTTTCTTTCCCCGCCGGCTCTCCTTGCCTCTGTTATATTGAATGTTAAACACCATACACTGTATGTGTAACATGTCAACATAAAGCCATCATTCATCCATGCTGACTCACCTGGATCTACCACGACGGACTCGGCCTCGATCTGCGGCCTTGTTGGAGGCGTTTAGACCTCTGTCCCGAACCGCTTCCAGCACCTTGCTCGCGGAAATCTTGTCTCTCTGCCATCCTCTTGGCTCTGTTGGCGAAGCGAAAATAGAGCTGCAGGTGTTTCGGCTTAAGACGATCCCGTGATGCAAGGCTGGAAACAGAACAGAACTCGAGACCAAAGCGGAAGATAGATTTTAGAAATGAGAGGAACCAAAACGGAAACAAAGATAGAAAATCAAATTTCATGGATCATGGGTAAACATGTGTGATGTGAGTGTGATTTCTTTGCGCATGGGAAATTGCGGAGTGTTGCAAAAAGAAGAAAAAGAATTGCCCGATCGGAATACCCCTTTGGATTTAGAAGCCATATGTTTCAACGGCTTTTGGCTGTAGAACTTGCAGGCAGAAGGAGGCATGGGTTTACACAGCTCTGTTTACTTTTCTTGTGAGACCTAATCTGCAGCTCGCCAGACGCTGGGTGTTGACTGCATGCTCTACAAAGTACTACGTACCCAGTATATTGCACACCTGATATGGATGGCTAGAGATGCATGTTCGGATGATTCCGTGACGCTGTAGTCTGGAGAGGCAGAAATAGGATGGCTGATGTACAGGAAGGAAGATATTTAGTACGTACAGAGGTACCAAGTATCAGGTACATGTCGTGAAGACGCCGGGTGGCTGAAATAGCAGGTACTCGGTCGGAGTTGGCGATGTATTAAGTACAGTCGAGTACGAGAATTAATGCGAAGGAGGAGGATGCGACCCACTTAAACCTTTGAGTATCCAATGAGACGACTAGTCTATACATGACCCCAAGTTTAATCGAACTGCAGCCACTTATCAAAGTCTCACAAGAGTCAACACCACAGAATTTGACATCTACAGATCCCACCAACGACAGCATGCGCTGCCATGCCATGGATGTCATGCCCCCCAACCTCATTCCCCGCCATCCAACGCTCACCTACCACTCACCACCTATCATCCAACATTCCGTCTACCGAGCGAATCTCACTCGCAGGATCGACTCCCACTTCATGATCCTTCGGAAGTACCATCAATACCGTAATCCATGGTTTGGGACACTTGCAGTCGTGTTGCATGCAATTGCTTTGCACCCATTTGTTTAGGTTGCGGTCTATCCGATGAGGAAAATTCAATACTGCAACACAACAGTCTTTTGCCTTTCTTTCCCACCACCCACCGACGGCCTAATCCATCAACCAGGCCAGATGCCTCTTCCTCGTCGTTGTCGTACAAACGTACTGCCGGCATGTCCATGTTACTTGCTCCCTCAATTTCCTTAACTTCTATTTTATGACGCTCCGTATTCACAGCGTTCCACTGTTCCACTGTTCCTTGTTGCACACACAACACAATTCTTCGCACCCCCGCTATTATAGTTTGGGATCTGAGATTGGTTTTACGCACCCTCGGATGGATAATAACGCCAAGGGCGGAGAAGAGAGCAAAATTCAATAATTATTTTCGTTGATGGGCTCCCATTTCCGTCATATCGGTCTGACTTCTCAATATGGATTTTTTTACCTGTGTCAAGTTGGGACTGGCGGTGAGTTTCAGGGGCTACCATCTCTTCTTCTCATTGGACAGCCTCCAACTACTCCTCAAGGTCAATGATTGGCTGCTGAGTGCTTTAACGTCGGCGGCTGGTTTAAACGGCTTTGCTTTGAACGGCTCAGGATATTGCCGATTTTTATCGTTTCTATTTCGAAGTTTCCCCATGTTGGAGTAAACCAGTATATTTTTGGTTGCGGAAATGTGGACTGTGTCTTCTATTATTTTTTTCCTTGGCTAGATTCTAGAACCCACGCAAGTTTTTGCCTCTTCCATAAAGTTTTATAAAAGTGTACCAAGATTGTTAAGTGATGGCTGAGCAGTGGCGCGCAGTAGTTTACTTACCAGCATATGACAGAAGGCATGGTCCAGCCTAGTTATGCAAGCTTGTGCAAAGACATGACCACAAGTGTGGCATTTTTATGCAATGCTAGAACTTTATGAGCCACACGCAGAGAGGCTGTGGCGTAATCTGTTTTGTTGACGAAGGTCCAAGTGTCAATAGGGATCTCAAAAGCTGATTGGATACACCATTTGAATCATGTGTGATGTTCTTTTGCTTTCTTTTCCAGTCACTTTACTTGTCTAACTCGAAGTAGATGCTAATCCGAGCATGAAATATGCAGCCAACTTGACGTTGAGCATGTTTATAGGGCGGGAAATCTCCTTTAACGCATCCCTGTTCAGTACGTGGGTTCTGCTAATTTTCTCGCAGCGCCACCTTGACCTTCCACACCACCATGCCGTTGCCTTTGACGAATGAGATGCATTCTGGCAGCCTCGAATCGGCCAAGCAGCCTCACTCTTTGCCAGCCGAACCCCCCTGATTGGCGATCACTGGGAAAAATGGAAATTTGAGAATGACACGAATGTGGCAGCAAGTAGCTTTCACAGGGCTGTTGCAACGCTCGGGCGCAGCATCAACCATCTGCCCATCTCGATTTGTCGCCCCACGCCACGGTACACGATAAGGAAACTCGGTCCTCAGTGTACACGGTGTACTGTATGTTACGGAGACGAACAGGGCTGGTTAGACATTTACATCCGCGTAAATTGAACACCACCACTAGCAGTAAGATGCTGAGGCACTGATATATTACATACTGTAAATCAAGCCGGGATTCTTCATTGACCCGCGCGCCTCAATAGTGTTTTCAGGATCGATTCGGAGATTGTTCAGCAGAAGACATGTTTGGCAGTTGGATGCAATCATGGAGATCCTACACTTTTTTCGAGACGATGACAGCCGGGACACATCATGATGCAGTGGTCCCCATTTCCTAGCAGCCATGCATACGGGGGCCTCCTTCCCACCTCAAGGACTTGATCGGCAGGAGTGCGGGAGAGTTGGAGCTTTCGAACGGCGAAGGAAGCTTGGAATGATCTGCCACGAAAGGGGATGGGTCAAGTCAGCCAATCAGTGGGAAGCCTTTGGGTGACAAACTTTCAACACTGAACAACTCTCGCACTGATCGCTGGGAGCCACGAGGCAAAATTGTAACTTTTGCGGCAGAGATGAGAGACATGGAGACATGGCCGGCGTCACCTGAAGGTCTGTCTCATGGGCTGGGCGCGGGTCTCAGGTCTCGGGTGTGAGGTTTCTGATTGGGAAGTCGATTCATGCGATCAGTCACTCACTGACCACGGTGGCCGAGGCAGCCTGTCAGCGGAGCAGCATCGGGCGTGGAGTGGCTCGAGTTGAGAAGGGAAGAAAAGTGAAAAGAGAGTCAATACACGCCCAGGATTCCACGGAGCGCCACAGCAGCACAATTGGTCAACACTTTGCCACGGCTGCGATTATTACGAGACCCCTCAACTGATTCCACTCACACGGGCGCATCGGCATGTCCAGTGCTTCCACACTGCGAATCATTGTTCGACGACGCCTGCCTGGGGGTGTACCATCCCTGGAATTGGGGATGATATGAATGATGATCACCAGCGAGAGCAACAGCAGCAGGCTCAGGCTGAGGATTGTGCCGTGTCGAGAGTGACAGGAGAGCTTCATGCCAGTGTCGTGGAGAGATTTAGGAGGATCTTTCGACTTCCAACTTGGTACAGAGAGTAACGCCCGCGCCGCCCCCAGCCCTTTGTTGAACATAATACCGCAGATGGGTGCTACCGTAGGCCACTTGCACCTATTTTTGCAATGTTTTCCCGCAACGATGAGTCGATACGTATCACCTCGAGCTGATTTTCTGGCAAAGTGAAAGTAAAGGTTTGTAGGCAACTTGGAAGCAACTTGTGGGGAGAGATGGCCCAATAATACCGTATACGGTAAGCTCCAGTGCATGAC